>JARHVA010007130.1:60000-347500 GCA_037957365.1 Torreya grandis
TTAGAATAAAAGAGTGATCTAGAGCATGAAAAGGTGAAATTGTCATTTTGAATCAAAATGACTTGATAAAAGTTAGGAATCATATAAAATGCATTGCCCTATTTATGGATACTTTGGCCTAAATTGGCACTTGTAAATGAAAATTTTGAACCATTTTAGCATTTTTAGTGATTTTAACCTAAATTGGGTATTTACATGAAATTTGAGTAAGATGGACAATTTCAACACAAATGGTGTTAGGAATTGGATGTCTATAGACTCATCACTCTTCATTTGACATTTCCCTCATGATTGGGGTTGAGGAGTGACAAGTTAAATTTTATTGATGACATAACTATTATTTATTTTCCAATTCATCTCTTTGACACCTTACATATGCTTGAATATCTTTAATTCACACATTTTCTTCACCCCTTACTCATGGTAGAGACCTCTTCATTGGCCATATAGGCTTGCTAGTCTATTAGGTATGATTTACTTGATGTTAGCCATTGGAATGATAATAAAACCTCTATGAGAGCTTGATACAAGGTTGATGGGCATATCTCAGAGACTAAAAAACATATTGTGGTATGATTCATAGTTTTAAGTTAATCCAACCATGTTGTTTCATCTCTCTTAGGTGACCATATCATCCTTTCACAAACACCCTTGCACTACCTTTAGAGTTTAGACATGTAAGAACAATTTCAAAGGTAAGAGAGTAGATTTTAGGGTCTGATAAGGTATATGATCTTCCAAACCATCCTCCTTAATTATTTTCATTTGTTTATATGCTTAAACACCCTATTTTGATCCTAAAAACCTACAAAAGTATAACATTAAATGCATTCATATAAATGAAAGTACAAACATGTTGCATGGTGAGGACATTATTGGAGTTTATAATATTTTTTATGTGTTTAATCTAATTCAATGTATTTAGAGCCATAAATCTAACCTTATTTCCTATTGAGCTCTTACTAGGGTTTAGGGGTGGTTAGGTTCTTAATTATAGTTCATAGAGTTGTTCCCATTAACTTTAGAAAAAATACCATTGAGTTGAATCCCATAGACCTCTTCAACATCCTTTAATTCCATTAGCTCCCATGTACATTGATCATTGACTTCTAATCAAAAGAAGATGACCATTCTTGATTGTTAGGCTTGCTTGAGATTTTGAGAAGGTGACTATGCATGATAAGGCATACAAGTGCTTAGTTTTGGATAAAAATAACTCATTTGGGTGTTTTCAACCCTAAATTAGGTATTAAAGTGTTCTTATACACTATTCTACTCTTCAAACTTACTGTAACTTGTATTAACCCATAGCTAGGGTTTAAGGACAGTCTTCTTGAAGTGACCCTAACAATTCTAATTTGGCACTTTATTCATATTTAAAATGATTTAAAATTTATAAAATATTTATCCCACACATAACTCACCCTATTAAACAATAAAACTCTCCAAATCACCTCAAAATTGCAATTTTTCTTCATAATTCACACATAGGCCTCTGTATACTTACTAGGTCTCTTGAACCTTATAACTACCTTCAATCACTTTGAAATTCATTGAAGATATTTTTAGAATTTATAGTGAAGTATACATGTTATTCATAATTCATAAAATTTATGGTTTCAAACAACAACCCACCTTCTCTTCAATCTTATTAAACAAGCCCGTTGGTGGTGTTTAGACTGTATGATTACAAGTTTGGAGATGTAAATCCTTATTTTTGGATTTTTTACATTTTTATGGCCTTTAAAAGGTTTTAAAAGTTTTTTAATGTTTTTATTACATTTATATAGGCCTCCAAAATTCATTCCACATCATACAATTGGCATTTTTATCACACTACCTACAAACACACTATAAGTAGTCATTACACTTATCTTGAATAGAGATCACCAAAATGGATTTATTGAACTAATTTAAACTCCATGAAGTGATTTGAATGAATGACACTTTTACTCAAATTTTATCATAACTCATTCCATCCTCTTTTTTCTTCAAAACCATCATCAACATATCTTATTTGACCTATGTCTACTGATAGGCATGTAGGCAGTCCTTTAGGACTAAAACCATCTTTTCTTTTGTTGATTTGATTTATTAGTTGCTAGGTTCAGCCCATGATGGGATATTGGGTAGAATGGCATAAGTTTAAAGATATGTTTAAAGATATTTTTATTATATTAGTGTATTCCCAATACCTTAAACACTTACTTGAGACCCTCAAGTTCTCTTTTTGATCTCACATAATCCATTTTAAGGCACATAGTCCATTGGGAGGAAAAATTAATGAGGTTTGAACCTTCATGGCTGATTTTTTAAAAGGGAATAGGTCATTAGGTAATGAATTTAAGAGGCCACATATACTCCCACTACAACTATTTGGTACCAATAGGGACCTACAGGTCTACAGACCTATTGATCCATAAGACCTTAATCTTGGATTAAAAGAGGGAATTATAACTCTTGACTCCAATGGATTGTCATATGGATCCTCTTTGAGTTTTGTCTTTAAGGCTATCTAAATATATCACTTTACATTCAAGGATTATAGATAATGAAAACATGTATCTATTTGACAAGGTTTCTCTTAGCCATGTCTAAAAATTCACACAATGTAGAGGTGTATGTAAAACTCTCTATCTTTATTGAAGATTGATGTAGAGGGTAGACAAATAATCTGACTTTTATCTTATTTCAAATACACTTTCCTTCATCAATAGTTCATTGGTTCAACATGCACTTATTGGTTCATGAGTTCATTGTATTAGTTTAGGTTTATTAGCATCTTATTTATGCTCTTAATGGTCCTATTGGACTCCTTAACCGAGTTATAACCTTCTACAAATCATCCACTCACTCCTTGGCCAACTCTGCACACCTTGTCATATAGGCTAGTAGCCTTTTTTTGCATAAATTCTCTAAGTATGATATTATATGAATGGTTATGAAAAAATAATACCTAATCTCAATACCCTCCATTTTAAAACAATCTCTCTCTATATCCTTTCCTTACACACTCAAGCTTTCAACCAAGCTTGTAATAAAACTTCACTAAGTCTTCACACCTCTTCACCTCTTTTACAAGAATGTAACACAATGCATCAACTCTTACATAGCTTATTTTCTCTATTAGTTTTTTTTGTTTCTCAAAATACAAAGGAGAGAATAAACATTTATATAATTCATATGATATTATATGAATGGTTAATTATGGGAATATTTTATGGGATTGTGAATATTTTATGGGATTGTGTTAATTATGGGATCCTTTCTAAGACATCAGTTTTCTTCAAACAATCCTTTTTCCAATACTTTGACATCATTCCTATCTTTCGTGCATGCATAGTCACTATAAATAGGGTCTACTAGTACTCTCTTAAGGTTTATAGATATAAATTGGGGTTTTACATATATGTAAACTATTTTTTAATGTCTATAAAACATTTACACACATATAATAAATGTTTCTTCTCCTCCTTTACTTATCTACAATGCCTTTCCAACAAACTTTGCATGTTGATAGTTTGTAATGCATAGAATAGGATAGGGTTTGCTTCTAAAAATTATCAAATAGACTAAGCACACTTGTTTTAAAGAAAATTTAGAAGCCTTAGATTCATTTAATAAGCACCATTATACTCTAAACACTCACCAATAGAGTTTTTACTTCAACTTTACCTTAATCTTCTAAACATAAAGTGATACAATATAAATATGCAGACATGTATTTGAATTTATTATCCTCATAGATGCAAGTAGATTCATAGTATATAAATAAATTTAATAAATTCAATGAAATAAACTTATCCAAGTTTCATGACCATCATCAAGACATATTTATTGGTTCTTTAACTAGAAACTATCATGCACAGTCACAACTTAATAGAACATCAATGGAAATAGGGTATGCAAACCTATTTTGGGGTTGCTTGTCCACTTGTGAGAAATCCTCATAAAATAATGTAAATAAATTTAAAAACACCAATAAAATGACTTACCAAATTCTTGAAGATTATCCAAACTTACTTTTGTTGCACTTTCCATCATTGAATATTTTTACACAACCAACTTCTTAGGTTACTCATATAGGAAAACATAAAATTTATGATATTTTTATTATATTAAAATGTGAAACATTGTTTTTATTTAATTTATTGGGGTTTTTATATATTTATTCTTTTAATCCAAACCCCAATCAATTCTGACTACTCCAAAAACTTCTACTAACCCTTTTTATTGCCATATAACCATCCTACCTACCTTCCTAACTCCAAATTGTATGTTGGGAATGAATAAATACATAAAAAACTCATAAAAATGACTCATTATGTGATTAATGTGGGGATTGAACACACATTCACCCCTTATTATCACCTAAACATAAAACTTATGATGTTGAGACCTCTTAAAACAAAATGAAGATCTCTTAAACTTTGTAAAAACATTTGAAAATTCAAATTAAGGGTTTTTGTAGGAAAATGGAAAAGGAACCCTTATTAAAACTTGAAATATTCATAAAACCTCAAAAATTTTCATACAGATCTCCTATGAACTTAACAACCTACCAAAGACTCCAAACATGATAATAGACTAATATTTACAAAGAGGTAGTGATGCTCCTGCATCAAAGATCATGAATCCAATGGTACCTAAATAGGTATAAGGATATTTTTATGGGTTTATATCATCTATTAATAATATCATATCATCCATTTAATTCACTCAAAATATCTCATAGCTCTTGAAACTTGATTATCTTTTCAACCTAGCAAAATAAGACTATTAGACACTACACCAATCATGAATATGAAAAAAACTTAAAATAACATGGTATTTCAAGGGTCAAGGGGTTTTCAAGAGATCATTAAAAATCAATACCATGCATTCATATAGTTTTAGGACTCTATATTTAGAGAAAATTGATCTTAATTGGGTTTTGAGTCCTTTTTCTACACCTTAACTTCTTAATGATTGTTCATTAAGTTAAGGAGCCTAAATAGAGGGAAAATGCCACAAAGTGAATGGGAATTAGGGTCCCCTCCTATGTCCAAAATATTTGACTTTAAATTTCTCTCTATTCAAATTACTAAGTGAAAACTTGTTGCCTGTCTTGAGCTATCAAGAAGACCACTAGAGAAATGGAGTGGGTTTTTGCATTATTTAGATCTACAAATCCCACACATGCATGGATTTGGGTTTGAAAAGACCATGGGTACCTATATAAGATTTTATAGCTTTCCCACCAACATAAACCCTTTATAAAAGAACTCCCAAAACATGCTTTTTCCAAAATTTTGATTGTTCTACCCTTTGAAACTATTAGAAATGGTGAACCAGGTGACTCTTCATCCTCCCCTGACTTGTAAAAATGTGGAAGAGGTTTAAAAAATGTTTCAAACCCTTATTTTCTTGTAACTCTCTAAAAAATCCTCATTTGTATGCTGGAAAATGATTAATGGTAGTTATAATAGGGATCTCAATAATATATTACCTTTGGAGGATGTGTATATCTAAGTACAAGTATGATGTCATGACATAGGTGTTAAATGACATAAAATATATTATACAAGGACAAAACCTTCATATTTTCTCCTTAATAGTAAGTATCATTTCAACATTGGAATGCATAATAATACTAAAGTAATAAATACCTTAATCTTGTCAAAAATAACTTAAAATATCTAAATTACCTTAAAAACAATATGATCCACTTACTAGTTTTGTTTCTTTGACCCATTTGGTCAACTTTAGACCATGGTTATCTTGAAAGAGTCACCACATTGTCTTCTTGAGCATGATTCCACATTTACTTGATTTCATACTTAACCTTAAATTTATAAAACTACCTTAAATAATGCTAAACACATAATGAAGACCATAAAGAATGACCATTACGTAAAAGTACCAAGTGTATCAAGACCAAGTAACCTGACTCAACTACCAATTAGACCATCCTAAATGACCTTGTAAGCTACTAAGGAAGATACATTACCTATCATCCTAAATCATTAATGACTAACACAAGACCTTCATAATGGATATCAACAAAGTTAATATAAAGTACATTAAAATTTTGAATGATACTCATTTATGGTAGCAAAATTTTGGATAACACTTACCTTAGTATATAAATTTGGGGCATGTTCACCCCATGATTATCTAATGATTCAACAAGGAAACATCATATCCAATGGCATGACATAGGGTAACACAATTAACCCACTTATAGATGTGTTCCTTTCATGCACTTTAAGTTTCAAAAATTCTAGTTTCATTTTATATTTAAAATTTAATATATGGACATTTATTATTACATATTAATTGTCAATTTTATGGAACAAACAACACATTCAGATCCTCCTCCCAAAGAAAAAGTGTATTATACACACTTACATACATTTATTTATCCTTTTTACTCTAGCATTATATTTTATTTCAATGTTATAATTAAATGGGGGAGTTTTTAGATATTAAATCTTGTATTAGATACATATAAATGTCAATTTTAATGTGGTTTTACTTTACATGACTTGTGCATACACATATGGATCTTATTCTCCATTCTTTGTTTTTCATGGGTTTAACCTTTTTAATTTTTTACTTAGTCACCTACGAGGATTCCCTAGTCTATGTATAACCTATTAAAAATCTTATTATATATTATATATATATATATCATTAAATATTTTTCCTTCCTTATAGACTCAGATTGTTATGGAATTCTAGACTCATCCAACCATGATAGACTCATCCTACATCAAACAATAGTCACTTTTAAAATTCAAATATTTCTTATGGGTTTACCCATATATTTTACATGTCGAAAACATGATAAAATAACCAAATAATACCATATAAATACATAATAGGTTTAATCATATTACTTATCTAGCATTTGTGAGGTAAGAATTTATCAAGATTACTTGAACACTTGCACATGCAAAGGGAGAACCTCATTAATTTTAATTTAATCACTGATCATAATTATCATGCCTTAGCCAAGTCTAAATCACTTAAAATCCAAGATAAAGTTATCGTTTACAAGTATTGAAATCTAGATCATAGGTTTCATTCATTAAAGGAGAACTATTGCACATATACACCTCATGGGGATAACTGCATGCAATTTGAATTCCATATTTAGAGTATTATATAAGTAGGCATGGCTCAAAAAATCATCAAGGAATAGTGGGATCAACTAAACACACCTATTTCCCCCTCTCTGAAACCAAAACCTAGAATCAAAATTATACATATAGTTTCAAAGATAAGTAGACAAGTTTCTAGAACTGTGCACATATATACTTATTAAAGATCACACATAAAAAAAATTAGAAGTAGGTGTAGTGTCTTATGAAAAAATAAAAAATAAAAACTCATCTAGATCAAACCATTCGGTTGTGGAACATAATTTTAGTTAGTAGCATTCTCAAGTTGAAAGTTTTATCCAAGTGCATTGAAAGATTCAAATCCTAATATGAAGGACTCACAATCTAGTTACCCATCCTTTGTGATATTTGCATTCAGTCTTTGACCTACACATTATAGTAAAATTTTAAGTATCTTGAACCTCTTATTATTTACATAAATAAAAAGTGCAATTATCAAATCAGTTCTACCTTTTATGTTCATATTTATGCTTAGTTGTAATACATCATATAACTTGAATTAGTTCCCTAGTTTTATCTTGTTAGGTTCATTATTAAAAATAATGTAAATAAATATCATAATTATATTTTAATGATATATCATTGAAGTGTAATGTATTTATCAATTTATACTATCACATAAATTCATCATATTTGGTGACATCGAATGAAATATAATAGATATAATAAACTATATGCATGAAATAATTTTTTGTCACTCACTATCTTATGTTGAATTAATTGATCTAGATCATCGATTATGGTATTGATATTATAGGAAGACTAATGGTTACAATTAAATTAGACACTTATTTTGGATCATCTTGAAATAATTGTTTAATTAATGCTTGATTCTTAAAAATAATTTTATATTCTTGTTTTTCTTTCTCTGTATTAATTAGTACCCATGTCATATTTCATTGCATTCATTATGTTTAATGAGATGAATCACTATGGTAAACATGTGTGCGAAATGTATCTTCTTTACACACTAGTTTACTTTCAATGAGTTGATGTTGAATATTTAAATGATGAATCACGTGGATACACACTTGAGTTTAAACTCATAAGAGGAAAAATAGTTGTATTTGGATTTAGTAATTCTCTTGGACCTTTTTTAGATAATTGATTTTTAAATTTTTTGATTCTTAATATAAATTTGAGTTTCTTGATTTGGTGGGTCCTCATGTATAGTAATGTAATAATTACTTATGTTACTCATTTACTTGTGATTTTTTTAATCAATAAAATAGGGTTGGAGGGTTCCTCACCCTTTTCATTAATATCATAAAAATATATATTGAGAACTCATAAGGTAAAAAAATTTCCACTATGGTAGATATAGGTCAAAATATAGTTACCTTCAAAGAAAACCCATAACTCCTTTCCATTTCTACTTTTCAAATCCCCTAAAATAAAACTTGTGCATGCTATAAAAGGTATACTTCAAAAGTAGAAAAATAGCTAAACAAAATTATACTAGGACTAAAAAAGGGAAAAGGAGATCCATTGTTTTTACATAATTGAAAAACATAAGTGATTTTATTATTAAACAACTCCTTCCACTTAATATTATATAACAATAACAAGATGAAACATATTTTATAGCCAAAGATGAGGGAATTCTATAACATATCATGAAAGAGTTCACAAATAATCATACGAGAGCTAAAAATGATCCACTGATATAAACTAGAAAGCAAGAATTTAGAAATATTTATGCCTCTCCCATGATATATCCCAAGTAAAGAGAAAGTATAAATATTCAACAAGAAATCTCAATGTAGAATAACTAAATAAAAAGGTTAAAAAAACTAAAAAATAATCTTGTTAAATCTTGATAAATCTTCTATAGCCAATATATGTATCCATCCATGACTATATTAACATTATGAAAAAAAGAGGGTATAATCCATGCCAACTAAATAAAAAATAAATAACCATATAAAATCCCACCTTCCTTTCCAATTAGTCCTTTCATAGGCAATACATTAGAAACTAAGATTTCATGACGATTTCATAGATTTTTCTAAAGTCCACTAAATCTGAGCCAGTTTAATCCAAGGTGCATAATATCCATATTTACTTTCAAAATAAATCCATATATAGAATTAATCATCATATTTTACATGCCTTTTATCTTTCTAATCTTTAATTTGAAACCGAAAAATGGGTACTAAAATCTAATCCCTATCCAAGGCATGCCCTTCTTCCTCATAGAAATCAGATATAGGTTGGCTCTTTCTCTAGACTCTCTCAAGCTATGAGGTGAAATAAGATACTTCACACTTAGGGGCTTGGTAAGATCATACCATTTGATAAAAGAGTTTCTATAAGCTTATGAACCAAATTCAACATTGAT
Organism: Torreya grandis; assembly: GCA_037957365.1. NCBI lineage: Eukaryota > Viridiplantae > Streptophyta > Pinopsida > Cupressales > Taxaceae > Torreya > Torreya grandis. Next base: position 69,508 of record JARHVA010007130.1, read on the forward strand.
TTTTTTGCCTACTGTAACAAGTTCCACCATAATATTGATTTTTTTCATCTTTATCTATTAATTCTTAATTAGGTTTACATACTCCCTTAAAAATTTCAAAGGCCTTGGAAATTATTGTCTCAACCATAGTGGGTGAGTATCTTCTAGAGTCTTACACGATTCCCATTCTTCACCATGTCTTATTTCATTTCACAAATAATACATAAGAGGTCAAAGTAATACATCACCAACATGGGGATTTGGATTCCATTATAACTTATTAGGAAGAACTAGATTTTATACATATTATTCACATAATAAATTATTATCTTAGTCAAAAGATAAAATTGAAACTTCATGGAACTTGTTTTATCTACTTACCTCTATAGATTGGAAGGATGCCAACTACCACAGTTCTAAATTCTGTCAGTTCTCTTTGAAAATCTTGGAGTATACTCTATGTATCAATATATATGATGATAAATGTGTTACTTTATCACATGATAAGGACATCATGTATTTAAAAATATTTAGTATCAACTTTACACTTCCCTTCTTTCTCAACATCTTTTATACTTTTTTTAATCTCCTCTTGTAATGTTCTAATCTTTAAGTGTGTCTGAATTAACTATTTTTTGCGATTCCAACTACTTTAGCTCCTTACAACTTAAGAAAGTGTAGTTCATTTTCATGATAATTATTAGAGATAAAGTAAAAATACTATGTCCTAATAGTAATATTTATTAACACGCTACCAATAAATACAAGGTAAAATGGGAGACTACAACATAGGCACATTTATAACATTCTCTCCTATGTTGGCATTAAAAAGCAAATATCACTGGGTGACTAAGACATCTCCACCATTTTTATTATGAGATCCTATAGTTCTTATTTTTGAGACTTTATTTTTCCAATGACATAAATTTTTGATCTTGATTATGTAGCTTTCATCCTATACATCTCTTGTGTCTCTTTCTTATCTTTACTTTTGTCAAGGACAAAAATAGTAGCATTTGATTTAATGTCCTCAATAATTATTAGGTATCTATGAGTGTTAGTATACTTATGTCCCAAGAAACCAATATCCATAGGTTTCTTACCTGGAATGAGGTTCCCCATGATCTAATAGATCTTATGCAACCTATTTTAGGAAGGTCCTTTTAAGGAGGATTCATCCTTAGAGCTATCATAAGAGGAGGGTAAAATAAGATTTATCTTTTTCCTTTTGGACATGGTTATCTCTTTCATATAAAATTAATTTTGAAGACAAAAGGCATGTAAATAAATAATAGGGTTTCCAAAAATAAAGCTTCCTGAAAAAATAAGTTTTAACAAAACCTCATGAGCCAAGGCCTTTTCATTTCATTTTCAAACCTCCACAACAATTCTCTCAAGTAATTTACACATGAAAAATGGAAAATTGATAATTTTCTTATGGAAACTATGAGAAATCAATTTAAAGTGGTAAGAAAAGAGGAATGAAAAGCTACCCTCACAAGTAAAATACTTCTATATGTGAAGAGTTATGATAGGCTGAAAATGTGGCAATGATGTATGAGCAATTCTTTTACATGTGCTGATCACATTATAAATAGGGAATAAGATTGTTTTATTAAAAATATCCCCTCTTAATTTAATAAGGTACCATTTATTTCCTTTTAACAATTTCCTCATTATTTTATCACTTAGATACATTGATAAAATTTCACCTGACTTTCGCTATCCTTGCATCTTGATTAAATTGCTATAATATAAAATATATATGTAAAGCATTTAAATATATCTAGATTAGAGAACAAGAGAAAAGGAACATTACATAGCCAGATGATATGACATATGAATTTACCATGGGAAAACTTCAAAGATGTAAAAAACCCACCAATGATGATTATTCAAATCATTGAGAAATTCTATGCCCAATACATTAACTTCTCCTTCTCACTGCTTCATGCAGTGCATCACAAAAATCATAAATTGAATATGATCATATAATTTCATAATCATGATATGATTTCATAATAGGGGTAAAACCATATTTATAGTAAAATAATAAAGGAAGTGACAGTTGTAAAAATAACAGGTCTATCCATCTTGATAAAGCATTAATTTAAATTTGGCAACTATTAAATAATTATAACTATATTATTTATTTACATGAGGTTTTCAAATTATGTTAAATGATATATTATTACTATTTAATCAATTACCAATGATAAGGATAAAAAAAGAATTATATTATGTACATAATTGAAGGATTTAAAAACCTTCATCATGTAAAAAATAATCTTTTGAAAGAAAAGGAATTATAATCCATAAAATAATCTAAAATAAGTTTAGGCTAGGATGATCGTGAGACTACATCTCATAGTTTCTCATGAATAATCATAAAAACATATTTGGATCCTTTTATAACATAGGGACCTCAATTACAAAGTATGTTTTTCTGTATTGGGTACAAAATTAAAACTTCCACATGAATTTTATAATAGCATAACTTACACACAAAGTTTATAATGCTTTACAATTGATAATAAGTATAGAGAAGAATAAGAAACAGATGGCCATTACAAAGTGGAATTGTCATACACTCTCCCCCTCAATGACAACTCTAAGAGGCCCAATATTGCATAAAACTAAAAAAACTTGGTATCACCAAGTGGCTTTGTGAATATATTTGCCATTAGTTCCTTCGTAAGGTATAACTATAGATCTATATCACCTTTAAGGACTTTATCTTAAATAAAATTCACATGAACTTCAATATGATTAAATTATTGGTACTGTACACCTACACAAAACTTACACATATCTAAAAATAGATTCATGATAACATAGTATGGTTACCATCACAATAATCACATACATAAAAATATGACATGCATTTTTCTATGGTAAAACACATTTAAAATAATGAAGTCATATTTTAGGCAAACAAGTTCACTACTTGATTACAAATTTAATGAAAAAATATAAATTATTATATACAATTAATTATCAAATGTCTCCAATATTGATAAGATGAACATCCCCAACTATCATGTGATTTCATACAATAATTTACTAATAATACGATACTAAGTTTAAACATTAAATATCCTATTAGTAATAACTTATTTTATCATTTGAGTTTTATCAAAACTTTGTAAGTTTAATATGCTTCAATAAAATATTGAGGTATAACCTCTCATACATCAAATTTGGATAATTTTAGCATGAAATGCCATCATAGAATCAAATAGATATGAGACTAAAACAAATAAGTTCAGAGATGTATGAATATAATGCTTAGTAAAGTAAATGATGAAGAGTTAATAATACAAACTCTATTTACACTTTGCATTTTATAACATATAGTGTTATCAAATGAAGCATATAAGAATGTTAGCATAAACAATCAAATGATAAAACTATCAAATGAGAGTATCTACATAGTTGAAATACAAAAAATCCAAATTCATTGAGCATGATCTTCTTACCATATTCAATAACTAAACATGATCATCTTTGTCAAATTAAGCATGATATTATGCATATAATGTATTGCAATGCTAACTAAATTAAAAATATAATGTCAGTATATTTTATTCACTTTATTATCTAAAAAAAATATATCTATTGTTAGGTTATGGAGCTAAAAGCTTCACTGATGCAGACATGGAGGAGGTTGCTAAGAGGTTGCTGAGTTGCAGAGCAATCGACATCAGTCTGATTAGCCGACGTCAGTCATATATAGTGTCAGAGTAGCCAACATCAGTCAGGAGTCAGCTGATGTCGGTCACCTCTAGGCAAATAGGGACCGATGTCAGTCACCTATGTGGTTCCAAAACTGCCAGTTCATAGATAGTTAGTTAACGAACTGAGTGTTTGCATGTTAAGAGCCAATTATAGACTTGAAGCTGCATATCTAATTATTGTAATTAGGTTTCTAATTATTGTTTGCATGAGATCTATATAATAGACTCATGGAATATATTGTAATTTGTGCTAGAGAGTAAGAGAGCAAATATTAGCTCCTTCAGAGTGAAGAGAGCAAGGTGTGTTCCTCTTAGTGCCACAATGCCAAGTGTGGGTGCTGGTTTGGAGAATCAGGAGGATTCTTCATGTATGTAGGATCTTGGTTAGTAGGTGTGCAAGGTCACATTTGGAGATCTACATGGTAAGTAAGATAATTGATCTACAGGTGTATGTGTGTGTGAGGTCTAAGTTTGCAGGTGTGCAGAACCAGGTTGATCTATAGGTGGCAGCAGGATCAAGGTGACAGCAACACAACATGGAGCAAGATCAGGTGGGTTCTACTTGGAGTACAGTGTGTACTCAGTTGGAGAGAAAATAAGAAGGCAAGGTAGTTCCTTCTAAAGTAAGATCATTTGAGTTGCAGGTTATTGCAAGTTCATGGGAGATCTACTTGGAGTGTGTTGTGTACTCAGTTGAGTATGTTTGTATACTCAGTGTATTGGTAGTATTGTTACTGACTGGTTGACTGGCGGTGTTGTTACTGGCTGGTGGAGGTGAACACCAACTCTGTGTTTGAGTTGTGTGTTGGGACCGTAATTGAGAGAGTGAGCTCTTGAAGGTGAATTACTGAACACTTGGTGTGGGAAGCCTGTAAGGTGGGAAGAGTGTGGCATCTCTTCATTTGTAATTTTTTTTGGAAGAGTATTAATACAATTGGGTATTGTCTCTCATATTCTATGTTATTTTTGAATTCTAGTTACTTGTGACTTCTGGTTAAATTCCGCATGTTTAGTTGCTTGGTAATCAATGGTGCTTCTGGGTCCTAACATCTATTACAATATAATTATAATTAGAAATTGGCAAGTATCAAACTAAATAGTTTTACTAACAAATGTAAGTGTAGTTAAGACACTATCAATTTAGTTAATAATAATAATACTATTATAATGGTAAATGATATTCCATGAAAATACATGTATTTTGGTGTAGAAAAAATTCCAAGATTTTTTAGGGATTATATTCATAATATGCATATAAATATAGATGGATTTGGTCCATAATAACTTAAGAATATTTACATAATGCGACGTTCTATCCATATCAATAATGGTGCAGATTTTCCTTTCCACAATATCATTTTGTTGAGGGGAATAGGGAGTTGTTAGTTATATTTTAATACCATAAATAATATAAAAAGAATCAAACTCTTTACTAATATATTCATCACCATTATTATATTTTAATCTCTTAATATAAAAATAGATGTATTTTCAACAAAAGATTTAAATTCCTTGAATTTAGAAAACACTTCAAATTTATTTTTAATGAAATATGACTAGATCAATCTAGTATAATAATCTATAAAATTAAAATAATATAAGGAATCATTAATATATATAACTTAAAGAGATCCTAAAACTTCGCTATGAAAAAATTCTCTATGATGTGAAGATTTTACATCATGATTGTTGTGAAAGGGGTTAGTATGTTGCTTACCATGTAAGAAACCCTCACAAGTTTCATGATGAGAGGGGATAGAAAGAATTCCAATAATCTTGAAACAACAAGATTATTTTCATATATATCATGTAAAATTCTAAAAATTAACATGTCTTAATATTTCATACCATAATTGAGATTCATTCTTGCTATGAGATGAAAGAAGACATGCAAAAGAATGAGAAAAAATGCATAAACCATTATTTCAAATGCCTTCAATAATCAAAGATCTAGAATGATTTATAATGGACCAGTTATCTTTAAGAAATGTTACAATTAAATTAAAACTAGTAAGTTGTGAATAAGATAACAAGTTCTTTTTAAGCTTTGGTACATATAAAACATCATTTATAAAAACATTTGAAAAATTAACTTTTCCCCATTTAATTGTTTTTAAGAAAGAATTATCTCCTAAGTAAATATTTTCAGAGATATATCTATAATCACACAAAATATTGGATAGACAAGTAATATGGTGTGATGCACCACTATCTAAAATCCACTCATTTTCATTTGGAGTAGATAAAGCAACATATAAAGCAATACCATTATGATCCTAATAGTTATTCTGATTAGGATTTTGATTCTTATACTTAGTTTGATTAGATTTATTCTCTTTTTTATTTTTAGAAGATTGATTATTAACTTTGTATTTAATTTTATAACAAGTTTCTTTTCTATGACCAAACTTACAACATATCTTACAATTTCCATTAAATTTAGGTTTATGATTCTTATTACCATATTTATTATTCCTATTTGAGATAGAAGTAGAATTAAGGTTAGATTTATAGATCTTATTATTATTAGAATCATTATTTAAGGTGAGAATTGCTTGAGTGGCATTCTCTTTAGAATCAAAATGGGTCATAACTTGTTCTTATTGAATTAGGAGAGCATATAAGGTGGTAAAGTCAAGGATATTTTGCTCAGTTTGATATTTAAAATTCAAAATTGAAATAAATTTCTAAATTTTTATTGAATATTTAATTGAATGATAAAATAAATTAACTGATCTTGAATCAAATTATAGTTACAACCATCTAACTGAGCTTTAATGTTCTTAATTTTAAAAAGAAAATTCATCACCTTTCATAGGTGTAGTTATCAATTCAAAGATTAACTTAATAATTTTTAAGATGTGAGTGCCATAATTCATGGATTTAATGAGTTTCCAAGCATTTATAGGAGACAAATGATTACCAATGTGGAGAAGGAATTCATTCTTAACACTACACAAGATAATGGAAATAGTTTCCTATGATTTATGTTGAAATGCATTGGTAAGCTCAAGGGTCACATGTCATCCAAACAGGACTTTTTTAGTCCTAATGAAACTATTTCATAACTTATGGGCCATGAATTCTGATTTAATGTGGATTTTCCAAATATTATAGTTATTTTCATTAACCATTTATGCTTTATTTGAAATAAAATTAGGCAAAGCCATAGCTTCCCTTTAAAAATGACAAAAAACAAATACTTAAAATGAAACCTTTTTAGTATGAATTTTAAATTTATTTGAAATTAAAAATAGATTTAAAGTGTAAAAGCAATAATTTTTCAATTTAATACTAGACAAAGCAAGAAAATTGTAAAAGATTGTGACCAAACAAGGTGTTGCAAGTGTCACAAAAATACACTAGTGTAAGCACAACTGTTAACAATTTTTTTTTTAATGAGTTTTTACATTATTTTCAGAAATAAATTTAATAAATTATTTAAATATACTTAATTACACAATTTAGATACCAAATAATGTAAAATACTTGAATTAGAGTTACACTAAATTAGGTGTTGAAAGAGTCATACTTAGAATAATCACCTAGACAATATTATTTAAAAATTTGTAAAATTAATAATAAGAGGTTTAAAAATAAATAATTAACCATGTAGATGTGTTTAAAAGGTGAAAAAAACCTATGGATCAACTGATTACATGATTATGTTTAATAAAACATTCACTAGGTTGAAAGTTGAACCAAGTTTGACATGTCAATTAAGGTTTTAAACACAAAAATTTGGCACACAAAATAAAATAGAATTAAATTCAAAAAATGAATTGAAAAGTTTAAAAAATATTTATTTTATGGGATTTTGAACTTGTAACCTCCTTAGTTACAAGTTTTTAGCAAAATGATAGCTACCAACCCTTCGAAGAGCCTACTAGAATATTTACATACGCAAACTAATATTTATACCTTTTTTATCTAGATTTTTAAAGATATATAAATATAAACATGTAATTTTAAAAGTAAATCTATATTATTTTTTTAACTTTTTGGATTAAAAAAACTATTTCCCAGTGTGGAACCTGGGTGGCTTGCATGGAAAATTGAATTTTTAATAAAATCAAATATATTTTTTAAATATTTAAAAAAACTATTAATTACTTGAATGGTTTATTGTAATTGATCATGGAATAGGGGAGGATCATTGAGGATGCAAAAATAAATATATAAGCCACCATAGGGCTTAAAATTTTCCAAACCTTCTCCTGATTCCTTGTAATGATGTATTTAGAAGCTTTAAAATCTAGTTTTGTATCCAAAAATCTTCACTTATAGGATTTTGTGGCTGTTCTAACTCTACACTTATGCTCCAAGTGAAGATAAGAAATTTAGGGGCTTAAAGAAGCTTTCACAGGCTCTACAAGTAGTATGAGTTGTAATTACTAGTGTTTTTAGAGGTTTAAAACACTATAAATAGACCTTAGAAGATCCAAAACTAATTTTCTGATTTTTTCACACTCCAAAAATGCCATAGAGCCATAAAATGAACTTTAATACTATTGTACATGTTGATTTTATGTGTAAATTTGATCTCTAGTTGGTTTAACAAAGGTTTGAGTGCCATATTAAAGCTTTTTTGATCACAAACACTGATATAGAGCATAATAAGATTTTTCAATTAAGTGATTTCATTCAAAGGCCATATTATAGCCATACCATTCCTTCATATGTCTGGGAAAAAATTTATTGGTTGAGAAGCTTGTAGGTATATCACAAAATTATTGCAATCCACCTTTCCACTGAATCAACTCATCGTAGGCTCTGGTACCATGATAAAATTGATAGAATATAAAATATATATGTAAATAATTTAAATAGATATAGATGAGAGAATAAGAGAAAAGGCACATTACACATATAGATCACATGACATAGGAACTTACCATGGGAAAACCTCCAAGAGGTAAAAATAACTCACCAATGATTATTATTCAAATTATTGAGAAAATCTACAACCAATACATTAAATTTTCCTTCTCACTTCTTGACACAGTGCTTCACAAAACTCACAAATTAAATATAATAAAATAATTTCATACTTGTGGTATGATTTCATAATAGAGGTAAAACTCTATTTATAGTGAAATACTAAGGGAGTGACCATTTTAAAAATAATGGGTCCATCTATCTTGATAAAACAATTTAATTTAAATTTGGTAACTATTAAATAATTATAACTTGATTATTTATTTACATGAGGTTTCCACATTGTGTTAATAAATAATATATTATTACTATTTAAATAATTACCAAGGCTAACAGTCAATTAAGACCACTTATAATTAAATTCTCTAACACATCCCAACTAAGAGAAAACTCCTTGGCAATGTTATCATTAGATCTTTACATTTTTTTTAAAGAATTCCAACCATCTACCTCTGTGAATACTCAAAAGTAATCTAAATTCTCTTTCAAAGGTAAATGGTCCTTAGGTTTTGACTAATTTAAGATGCCTCCCATGGTATAAAAACCTAATAATGGATCTTTCCTTTAAAAAATCCCTTAGAAATGAAAATTTTAGGAGAAATATCAAAGGAAAACCAACCTTCATGTAAATATCAAACCTTTAGTGTCAAAGAGAAGAAAATCACAAACCTAACAATGCTTATGTGTCACCCAAAACCCCAAAGTATTTTTCAATCATAGCTACATGTACCAAGTCCAAACATATAATCCAAGTTAATCTTATGTAACCCTTTAATAATTAATTAATGAATTTTGAAAAATCCATGTGTCTAAATAATTGGATGAAAAAGGTCCTTGGAGAAGCACACAAGACATCCCACTCAATCACTTCCAAAAATGGTTTTAGCTTAGAAAAGATGATATGGTTAAATATAAAAAACCAATTATTATTCATACTACCACTTGCCATTGATTCAACTATCATATGTCCTTGAATAAATAATATGAACTTTATTTAGTCATACCTTATCAGATTCCAAATTGAAGTACACAAATATTGGAGAATACTAAAAAACTAGGCATATTTCAAATTCCCATAGTTATTGAAGCGGTGCCACACCCTAGTGTAATTTTTTGATTATAAAGGGATAACTAGGGTATAAAGTGGGAAAGAAATTTCCCATTTCCTTTTCATTTAATCATTCACAATACATTCCATTAAAGTTGTAATTGTTCCCTTTTTATAAATTAGGAACAATTTTAGTTACCTCAGATCCATCCACACCAAAATTTTAGTCTTTTGAACTATAAATATTATAAAGATGAAACATGATTGCTACCAATTTAATGGATTTTTTTTACAAGTAACCCAATTAACATATTTTCCTCCATTCATCTCATTCTCAATAAACGCTTCATTACCAAAAGGATTCTTTCGTAACCAAATGTCATCTTGTGTAGCAAAGCCAGATTTAATGTCCACATTTATTTTTTCATTAACAATATGTTTCTTCATATCAATATTTTTGACAAGTTGAACAAGACTCATATTTGTAGGTGAAAAGATCTCCTCATGTATTGCTTACATCTTTTTTGAAATACCAATACTTTGTTACAATTAACCATAATATTTTTTGTTATAAAAATTATCCTTTTCCACTATAGTGACCATATATTTCTTTTTTTCTCACAATACCCAAGTGAAACCTTTTCTCTTTTCAAGATAATTTACCCCTAGAACTTATTTCTAAATGACCCAATTAAGATCGAATGTAACATATTTTTTTCCTTTCATAATTTAAAAAAAAAAAGAAAACATTACCATTAATAAGTAGAGAGATAGATAAAAGCATATGATTATTTGATTTTATTGTTATCTCCCTTCTTACAAACCATAAAGATTTATAGCTAAAATATCTAGAATCCATAATACAAAATATGCCCAAGGAATTTTGAATTTGTTTCAAAGTTTTCAAATTATAGTATTCTACTAGAAACTCATACAAACACACCTAATATTAAAATTTTCACACCTTTTAATCCATGTTAAAAATATCCTCCTAGGATTTAACATCAATTTTATAAGATTACAATTATAAATACTTAGATGTAAGGATTATATCTCTATCTTCAAAATGTAAGAAAGACCATGAAGTAGTCATTAAGGAGAGTAAGAATACTCTTCATGTCTACCCCTTTCTAGAATTTTTTGATCCAAATTTATAAAGGAGTACCCTTCCAAATCTTACCTTCCACTTTTTATATTAAATATTTTCAATAAAAATTAAATATTAAATTATAAAAATCATCATCATGCACCAAGGTCTCTTTGGAATAGGTAAAAACATCTAGATGAGAAAAATGACTTGCTGAAATATTTATTGATTTGAAAGATGTAAGAGATTCATAAGAGTTATCTTGTGTATATTAAACATTAGTGAATACCATCCCAATTTGAGATTAGAAACCAGTCATCCCATTCCCATCTAAACTTGTATTTATTCATATGGATGTGTTTATTAGTAAATAAAGCATATGTGGAGTAATGTTATAACCATATAATTGCTCATTTTCAGTCAATAGTTTTACAATTTACCCCTTATCAATTAGATATTTATTTATGGAGGGACATAACTCAATTTTTTTTAAAGGAAAGTCACCCATACCTTTATATTTCTTCCATAACAATCCCCAATATAACTTCTAGAACTATTCCACATCAATCCTCCACACCCAATCATTATCCCCAAAGAAAATATGAATCATTATCATCATTACCAAAGGTTTAATTTATATCTTAACCTCCTTATACTATGTATTGAACCAAAAAACAAATTACTCAAATTTTTAGGCCTCACCCTTCTCCTCAAAACCCTAAAATTACTTAGAATATGCCTCCTCTCCATTGTCACTTAATTCAAGTGAATTTATTTAATTTAAAATCCAATCTGATGTACTAAGCTTGATTGTCTGTCACTTTGTCCATCATAATAGCCATTCTATGGATGCATATTTAGTGCATCACTACATGAATCCAAATTCCACTACCTCACTAATGCTATTTTGATTGCCGATCTACCTTCTCCATCATCTTATCTATTTTATAGTTTTAAATATATCTCCTCACCCCATGGATCCAACTTCCACTCCCTCACCATTATGTGTTAGAGGTACAATCACTGAGACGGGGGGGTTAATCAGTGACATAAGATAATCCTATTCAATTCCCAACTCTTAAACATTTAGCATACATCAATTTGATAAAAAAACATAAACATGAAATCATGTACATCCAAAGCATACATAAGAGCATATACCACATGAAAATATCATATATGTGAAAAACCCTCTTGGGGGATAAAACCCACTAAACCCTGCAAGATGGAATATAGTCCTATAAAACAAGATCCAACATCTAGACCAGTACCAACTGATCAAATAACACCCATCCCTTAGTTTAGTGAGACACTAATCCTACAAGTAGTTACTTCCCTTGTCTAGCTAAGCACCCACAACAACTAGACCTTTAGAAAGCTTTACCTTACAAGGAGGAACCAACGCCCTAGGAAACCTAGCACCTAATCATATACCTAAATAAATCACCTTAAATAAATATTGATACTCTTCAATTTATTATGATCACCTGTGTCTACATTCTTCACCTCTAATCTCTCTCAAGCTATCTCTAGGGCTAACTTGTACAAACTACCTCTTCTAGGCTCATTAGGTCCAATGACCTATGTGTCTTCCTATATCAACTCAATAAGATTAACATGTCTGATATTTTTCACACTCTGATAGTCCTAATTGACCTATACCTTCTATTTTAAATGTTATCTCCTTTGCTTGAATCCACACGTACACTCTCAAGTCTAGAAACCATCATCTTTGATGTTACTCTTTATAAAGTCTTCATGAGTATTATATTATTAGTGAACCATAAGACTTGCCTTAATACTTAAGACTTATATCATGCTAACACATAGCTCAAGACCATCCTCATAGGTTAGCCATAACATCCATGGGTCACACTTAAGTAGCTACATATATCAATTAGGCCTTAGTAGGCCTTATAGGTCTCATGGAGACCTATTAACCCTTTTAGCACTTCATCGAGCAAAAAAAGAATAAAAGAGCACTTTCAAATACATGGGTCCATTCCATATGGCCTCTAAGACATATTTAAGTGATTACTCCCACCAAAACACTATTATACTAAAACACAAATTAATTAAACAATATTATGTACATAAAAACACCATAAATAAAAAAATAGTCAACTTTAGAGCTCAATAAATTTGATTTTACAAACATTTAAGCCTTATAATAAACTATTCTAGATTTAGCTTGAATTCCTTTACAACTTTTCTTTTTATTTCATTAAGAAATTCATCCTGGATAAAACTATATGGGTAAAAAATAATAGACTAGTTTTCCCTCATTAATTTGAATAGTTGAATTCCAACTGTCATTGTTAAATACTAAACATAGAACACTTTGACCACATCTCATGCTCTCTATAAAATTTGAACAAATAAGCATCATCTATCTCCTTAATATTAGCCTAGTATTTAATTTTCAATTATTACCATTGATATTCAATCTAAGCTTCTATGATTATGCCACTTGGTAGCTTTGCATGCTTTCTACACACCCTATAGCCAGTCACCAATAAACTTCCACCATTTGGAAGCTCCACATGCCTTATGAGCACATTGAATATTTAACTCCAATTAAATTCTACCACTTGGAAGCCCCACATGCAATCTTGAATATTTGACTTAATATGTTCCATTGGATCAGAATCTACATGATCACACACTCACCATTGATCTCTATTTGACAGGTTTCATGCTCACCATTAGATATGCTACTAAAACTCTGTGATTGTGAAACATGTCACTAGTACATGTAATATTGACTATTTGAATTTTAAATGCATCATTGGATCCTTATTTGGTCAAATTAAATGCTAACCATAGATCTTTGATATCACAAATTTGGCTATGGGAACTTGGTAAACTCTGTCTAAGAAGCCAACTTTTCACCTTAATAACTTTTTCTACACTCCATGTCCAGACCTAAAATTTTAACCATATGATATCCTCACATAGGGGAATCCATCCATATATCAAAGTAATCTTAAAACCTTAATATGTGTGAAATTTGACATCATCAAACTGATTACTTAACCTTATCTATCAAGATGTCTACTTGAGCTTAGACATTTATATGGATGTTCTAATGAATTATGTTCACTTTCATAAGCACTATAAGCATTCATAACAGCCTATAAGGTCTTTGTAACATGTCCATACTATCAAAATCATCCATCAATTGCCTTACTAAGTCAACCACTGAAGAACCATGTAAGAACATCGAAGCACACTTTGTCATTGTCATTATAGCACACAAGACACCTCATCAACATCCTTGGTCACCTTGGATACATCATTAACAAACCTCAAAAAATATCCCAATTTTTTATTGATGTCGAAAACCAACATAAAGCTTATGCTCAAACTTTATCTCTCTCTTCAAGTACTTTCTCCCCCTTTGACACAATGATAAAGTGGGATACCTAAAAAGACTTAAAGGACCAATAATAAGAAAGGACCACCTATAAGAGATGATACAAACTCCCCCTAACATTGTGCATTCTTATTATTACCTTAAGCTTCTCAAACATTCTCCATGATTACACTCTTCTTTGATCATACATAGCTTTTATGAAGACAAAACATATATGAACATCATAAAATGCATGAACTTACCTTGAAAACATTAAGAGGGACTCCCCCTAAGTCACCTAAGATTAAGAACCCTTTTGAATATCTTTAAACTAGTTTCAACAATGAAGAAATAACATAATTTCCTTCAAACCTTCTCCCTCAAATTCTACTACATAGTCTTTTGATCCTAGGACCTGACCATTTACAAAGATATCCCTTTATTTATGCATGAGGATTCAATACATTGTCAAAAACACATGACTTGGTTTGATCAAGTCATCATACAAATATGCTTAAAATCACAATTGTAACAAACATCTTCATATCTCCACCATGACTGAGGTATCTCAAATATTCCCCCCCTCACATCATGCATAACTCTTTAAGCCTTTTAAATTATCTGAGTTATCCCCTCTTAACTCCATACTCTACCTAGATCATGATATATTAAAAAAGACTTCTCAAAGAACTAGATCTATCAACAACTCTTCTAAACTACCTACACTCAATCAATATCCTTATAAAACCACCAATAGATATAATATATCTTCATTATATAAACTTAAATATTTGAAGTAGACATGAATAACTCTTATACGTATCTCAAAACAATTTCCCTTTGTCATCTACAAACCATCATGGTTTAGAACCTTTGCCAAGCACTCTCATGGAACTATCTTATCTTTAGAACACTATGAACTCCATGACATATATAATTTTTCATATACAAAACTCTAAGACCTTGTTCATGATATCAAAGATATGATAACACATTATCCTCATCCTACATATCAATCTTGATTTTAATCTTTCAAAATTTGATCATTCAATTTAAGTAACAAAAATTGAAAAGTTCTTATTGTTAAGACCAAAAACCTTAAACACACCTTGAGCACAATAGAATAAGATCAACATACCTTTTTATGAACATAGAACATTTTGACAACTCAACATCCTTGATTAGACACCTAGAGGCCTCCATTCTTTGCTTATGGACTTTGCATACACAAATTCATTCTTCACCACTTTTACCAACTAGACCATCCTTCAAATATATAACCATAACTTTGACTTTAGGATCACTATCCCTGAATATATCTTCTAAAACATTTCATCACAACATTTTGGAGCAGATTCATAAAACTCATTGCTCCCCCTTAGCTAAGCATATTTTCAAAATATCTTTATTATCCTACAACATCAACCAAATCTCAAATAACATCCAACATGCTTCTTCTTGATATCAATTATCTCTTTGAATCCTAAATAGAGACATCCTAACCCAAATGTCCTAGAACAATGTGAAACTAGGAGTTTCCCATAACTCCTCATATTCCTTCTCCTCCTTGGTCATTTGATACTGATAGTTCTTCTTCTTATTATTAGGCTTAAGAGAAGTAACATGCTCATATATTGGAGAGTTTTAAATGATGTCATGGAGGTGTCTTGGTGAGTGGATGAAGTGCTTTGTTAGCCTAAGCGACAATGACAAAGTGTGCAATGTGCTTGTTCTAGTATGCTTGAAGGAGGCTTGGTTGATCTTCAGAGTTTGACTATTTAGAGATTATTATGGATGAGTTTGAAGTATTTAGCATGCGAAATAGGTCTCATAAGAAGTGTTATATGATTTGAGAGGTTGTGTGCATGAGTGGTATTCATTCGGTTCTTTATTGGGTTCATCTAGACAATTTGGTCAATTGGTAGAAAATTTGAGTAGGAAATTTGACGATGTCATAATTTCCACATATGGATGAGTCAGGGGGAGTTGGTCATATGGTTGTGATCACATTAGTCCCTAATTTCTATGTGATAAGTCTAAAATCATGTGATGAAGTGTAAAAAAATATATGCAAGTTAAAATTTGGCCTCCCAAGCAGTTTGATAGTGTTTTCCCATACTTAGCCAAATTTGCATGTGGCTAGAAAAGCTGAGCAGGCATTTTGATGATGTCATATCTCACACACATGAATGTGCTAGGATAATTTGATCATATGGGTTTGTTTAAATTTATGGCTAGTTCTTATGCACCAAATTTTATGATGTGATTTGGTGCAAAAAAACATATGCATGTGCAAATTTGGGATCCCAAGCATTTTGATAGTGTTTTCTATGTTTAAATAAAGCCTAATAAGCATATTTTTAACATCATATCTTGTAGGTGTCAATGATTCAAGATAATATTGATATATCTATGGAATCTAATATATGAGAGGATCTTATGCACTAAATTTTAGATCATGTGACTAAACACAATGAAAGTTATGCAAGAGCAAAGTTGGCATCACAAGAAAGTTCTAAGCATAGTTGGCTCTGTGATAGAAGATTTTGAGAAGGCATTTTTTTGGGTGATATATCTCACTCAAAAGAAGGATTAAAGAGTAGTTTGATATATGGTCGTATTCCTCTTTAAAAGGTGATCATATGGTCTTCATTTTAGATCATGTATCTAAGCACAAAAGAAGTTATTAAGGTTCAAAGTTAGATACTTTGACAGATTTTAATGGTCCTCATTGTAGACACTAGAAAACTATACACTATAGTTTTAGATGTTGTACTGACCCTTAGAATATCTTCAAACCCACTTGGGACCATTTCCTAACTAATTACCCCATCAGTCATTAGTGGAAATGGCTAACTTTATCCCTTTATGACTATGACCCTCACTACTAACTATCAACCCTTAACCACCAATGGTTAACCTTAACCACTGATGGTTAACCCTTAACTGCCTCAAGGGTTAACTTTGACTAAAAATATATCTTTCTTTTTTATTAATATATGTTTGATCCACCATTTTATAGAATCAATGCATGTTGAGCTTAAATAGAGATCAAAAGTGCTACTGTAACTCATCAATCAATAGCCAAAGTATCATCACTCTGCCACAATTGCTCTAGGATCTCCAGCAAGATTTTATCCAGCCTCAAGATTCTTCAAGCCAAAAAAAACAAAGCTAAGTATGTGGTCATTATCAAGATTCAGTAATTAATTCTTGTAAATCATTCCTTGTCTCACTTTCCCTCTACCTCACAACCAGTATCCAATCCAAATTTACCTTCCTTAACCCTCCTAAAACCTTCCTAGCCAAACTTATTTTCCTAAACTAGATCTTACAGTAACTACTAATAGTTTCCTAACCACCAATAGTTTAAACTAAACCACCAATGGTTTACTAATCACTGATGATTTACCAATCACCAATGGTTTTGTCCCAATCACCAATGATCTCTATCTATCATTTTTAACAAGCTTATTTGACCTATTAGACCCTGACCAAATCCCATTTCCTAAGTTTTTGTCTTACCATAGAGGATCACTCAACCTTTTGAACCATATCTAATTTATTTAACATTAATATCTAATCATTTACTACTATAATTATTCAAAAGCACTTATTTTTTCTCAAACACTTCTTGTATTTGATTTTAATATCTTCTGTTATTTATGCAATCCATTTATCTTTTGTTTTCAAAACTTAATTGTTTAAAAGTGTGGATTGATAGCCTTTAAGGAAGCTTGTGCTTCTTGAATCTAGCTCATGCTAAGAAATCCACCTTACTATCCAATTAATCAATCATTTTCTTTATTGTTTTCTTATCTACAGGTCATTCCTCCCTAGAGAAAGAGAAGTATCTACAGCTATCTAGATCAATGTTTGCATAACATATTAGGTTCTACCAACCTCACCCTTCTTTCAAGTTTTACAAGTTTCTTTCTAAAATAAATAATCAAAATTTACGTGAAACATTTTGGCACACTTAGTGGGACATAGTTACATCTAGGTGATTTTTCTTCTTGGTTTATGCTCATTTGAATAAAATCAAAATTTCTTTTGGGATTAAAACTAATTGCATACATTATTTGCTTGAATTGATTAGATCACATAGCTTAGATTAAGTCAAGTTAATTAATCATAGTCTCACTTATCCCCACACACACAAGACCAAACCACACATCCAAATAAACATTAAAACATTGATACAAGGCCTGACTATGATTTCATCACCTAGTAATTACTTTTCCTTAGCTATCCTACTTTGATTTCATCACCAAGGGGAGAACTAACTTAGCACGCTAGTTGAGTATAATCTCTAACAACTCGATATATTTTGGCTAAGAATCCAACACCCATATCACTACAGTGTGTGAAGTGATGAGATAGGATCTAATATCAAGCCACATACCAAGTTATAATATAGATATTGAGAGATTAACTACCTAAATCATATTTAGATATCTTCTTCTAGTACCTTCTCCACAAGCCCAAGTTGGTGTTCATAACTTATTTAAAATTGAGACATAAGCCTAAAGAGAGATAATAAAGTATCTTAGGATTTTAATGCACATTAGTGTATGCATTTATCTCCTTGAGATCTTTTTATTTTGATTGCTTCACTTTTGAGTTGTGAGATTGATTGTATCTTCTTTTTCCCCTTATTTGAATGGTTTTAACTAGACAACAACTAAGAAAACAAACAAATCAAGATCCACCTCTTAATCATCCATCTTCCTCTTATCCTTCATCTATAGAGTATGTATTAGATGCAAAGAGTTCTCCCCATCCTTTTTTAAGTCCTGGTATCCCTCAGATGATTACCCAAGGTGATGTAGATTTTTCCACCTTTCTAGATAACAATCACATATCCCTCTAACATTAATTTGACACCATATCCCACTGTACCCCTACTTTAGTTCTTCTTGTTGACCCACCTTATGGTATGCCATCCTACCTTATGGGTAGCACCTCTATTGTTTCCATTTCTACCTAACCTCTAGTCACCTAAGCATCTTATTCTACCAATAATCTCACCAATGACACCACCCAAAACCAACCCACCCAACTAATCAACACCCAAACACCTTCCACCCCAACTAACAACCCTTCTAGTATAGGAACAACCCAACCTTTGGGCATCGGTACTCTACTTACCTTGGGAGTACCCTTTGTTGGTGTTACCACCCTTCCTCTTAGTTCTAACCCACCTACCTCTACTCCATTCTAGAGCCTAGTGGTTCTAATACCTTCTACCCTTCCACACATTAGTACCAATATTAATACCCATCCTCAACCTATCAACCTAGCCATAGCTCTAACCCAACCCATGTGAATAACTCAACAGGTTCCTATTGCACCCAATCTAATCTATATTCCAATCCCCTAGGGGTGTATGGTTCCATCCTCTACCTAGCTTCATATATCCACCTACCCATTCACAACATACTCCCAACCATCCATGTCCACACATCAATATGTTAAAACCTCCCAACCTTCCACTGGCTATCTTTATGATGCACCTACCCAAACCCAACATAATCTGCCTTACAACTATGGGGGTACACAACTACAAATGGATCTTGTTAAGATGTTAATGAATAAAATGACCACTAAGAGTCATTTATTTCTAGTTCCCATAAACTCTTATCATATGACCAAATTTGTAGTGAACCAATTCATTCATCTATCCTCATTCGACCTTATCCTCAATGGTAGCTTCTAAAATTTTCAAAATTTCAGAGCAAGGAAGACCCTCAACAACATTTGAGAGTATTTAGACACTCTTGTTATTTGATTTTCTATGATTATGCTCTCCTTCATACCTTTCCCATGTCTCTATCAGGCCTAACACTAAATTAGGATAGTGCTATCACCAAGCACTCCCTCTTTTATTTTCCTAACTAGCTCAAACCTTCTTAGATAACTTTTTCATAAACATCTCTAAGAAATTTTCCATCATTGACCTTTACTACATCTAGAAATTTAATGATGAGTCCATTTCCAACTTTGTATCCCATTGAAGAAGCTTGATAAACCAAATCTATTTGTCTTTGCCCCAGCTCAAGATGATTGAGATTTTTTCTTGGGCTTGTGACAAACACATTTACTCCACTTTGCAGGTTAAGACTTTTAGGACCTTTGAGGAAGTGTTCACCATGGCATGAAAGTTAGAGAATAAAGCCATTGATGAGGGGAAGTTACAAATTTGAGAAACAAGAATTACACCTTCAAATCAAATGAGGATTCCTCCTCTAAACCTAGCAATCAAACCAACACTAACACCAAAAATAAGGGAACCATGAATGTGGTTGTCCTTAAAACCACTCCTCCACCAGTTGTTAACCAACCCAACTCTTATAATTTCTCCAATATAAACACTAGAAACCAAAATAGAAACAACCAAAAAAAATTTACTCCACTAGGGTAGTCATATGCTTTGGTCCTAGAAAATTTGTTAAAAGCAAATATCATACAACTCACACCAATAAAACCTCCATAATAATTAGATTCCTCTTGTCATGTACTCGGCTAGTATAAAGAGAATGAATTGTGTGCCTTCCAGTATGTCATTGGGCATGATGTTAGTAGGTGAAATACTATCAAAAACATTTTCCAAATTTTGATTGATAAGGGGTAACTTGTGTTGGATAACCCCAATGCACCCCTAAATCAATCACTTGACATCTTTAGATAGCCATTCGCCAACCATGCTCCTTCAACAAATAATGAAAACAATAGAGTGAAATCCTCTCACAACCATGAGGTCTATATCATTAACATGGTTTTTTATGAACTCATTGTTGGGAAAACCATTTCACAAACCACCTTTCCTTCCCCTCCACTTATTGAGGTGGTAGATTTACCAAACTCTCCTTTAGAAACTAAAATAAAGGAAACAACTATTCCCCTTTCTCCACTTGTTGAGGTAATAGAACTACCAACCTATCCTTTGGAATCCATACCAAAAGAGGTAGCCATTACCACCATATCCTTCTCTTTTATCATACATCAATCCACTCTTCCTTTGGAAAGAATTCGTAAGGAAGAGATCACTCTACCTACCTCTCCTATAGAAGAATCCTCTTCCCAAACCTTGAAGCCTTTGATTGAGGAAAAGGATGAGGTAACCTCTCCTCTCTCTCCACCCATGGGTTTTTCCTTTGAGATCAATACCAAAGGGATCAAACCCATCTATAATCCTTTCTCTAAATTGGTTCAAAACTTAGAGTACCTATCCCAACCTAATACAGATTGTGCCACATTTTGGCACTATCTCATGATTCCTTACCAAACCAAACAAGAGCCTCAAAACATGCCATTATTGACCCAACCTTATGATTCTACTATTAAACCCACCATTACCACAACCAAACATTTAAAAACCTCTACCCCTCAGGCCATAGTTGAACTGACCAAAACAACTCCACTTGAAATAACCTAAGTAGCTTCCCCCATCATAACCAAACCCATAAAAACCCTAGGCTTACTACCTACTATGAGCCTTACTCACCCTCATTTAAATTTGGATTTAGCACCACCTAACCCACCAAAAGTCAAGCCAACCAAGAAGGAGGAGCCACCTAGGATCCTAAAATCTAGAGCCTTACCACCTATTTCTACCTTGCCTTCCATTTTAGGACCACATCCTTCTTCCCTCCTAAGACCTAATCCTTAGATTAAGAAAACACATTTCCCAAAGATAACCCAAACCTAGCCTCTTCTTCTAGCTATAAATCTACCTACTCTTTCTTCACCCTCAACCTCCAAACACCGACCACCAAGAGTAATCCACTACTCAAAACTCTTACTACTAAGCCTACTCCTAAAAAAGATTCTACCCTAAAATTCAAAACTCCAACCTCCCTTCCACCTTTACTTGAGTCTCACTCAACCATTCTATAGAGGTTATTTCAAGCTTCTTTCTTGACTTTGCCTCCCATAAAACTATTTAACACCTATAGTCTTAAGTCATCTTGGTTTGATGATAACCTGATTTGATCATACCATAGAATATCAAGACATGATATAAATAAATATAAAGATCTCCAAGTCCTAATCCATTAGCTATATGTTGATGATGACCTATTTTAAGAAGAGCCACCCATAACCCCACATCCACTCTGGGAACCACACCCTATCACCCAAAACCTACCTAATCTTGCACTCTCATCCAAGAATGAGGAGGAACCGAAGTAGTCCTATAACCCAACTCTTCCCAAAATCCATACCATCTATGTGGTCACATGATCACAAGTCTAATAAAAGGATAATGGGAAGGCAAAGATGTCCATTTTATGGACATACCCTTCCTCTTCCACCCAACCACTCAACCAAACCCAAACACCCACACCTTTTCTCAAACCCAATATATCCATCTTGGGTACCTCTCAATCTAACCCTTCCATATCAATCTAAAGAGTGGTTCTAAAGAAAATTCACCAAACATTAATGAAGATGAGTTTATATGAACTAATAAATACCCTACCCCTTCACTTCCATGCAATGATAGAAGCTTTGTAGTCTATAGAGGTTCAACCCAAAGATCCATAACCTCTAGTATCCTTTTTTAGATCCCTCCACCTTTCCACCCTTATTACCTTTAAAGATTAATAAATACCCTCCATTCATCCCCAAGATTTGGATCTGCTTCTCTTTTTTTTTGCATACATCAACCAAACCCACATCAAAAGGGTTATGATTGATGGAGGGGATAACATCAATATTATATCCTCCCACACATATGACTAGCTAAAATTATTAGAAAACATCATGTTAAAAACCACAATAGTGCTACACTCTTTCAATGACACTATGGAAACAACTCTTATTATCCTCCATATTTATCTTGGACCTTGCATTCTTCCTGAGATCTTGTATGTAGTAGAAGGTGAGTTTTAATATAATGTCCTACTCAGAAGCCCTTGGATCGATTCTATGAACTATGTACCATCCACCGTACATTGGTGCATCAAATTTGAGCATGATGGTTAAGTAGTTACCATACAAGCTAAAGCTAGTCCTTTTACATCATGAAACATGATATACCGATTGAATGATGTTATCCTTCTCACCACCATGTATTCATCAACCAATAATGATTCCACTTTTCCAATCAACCAAGCCTCATCTAGCTCATCCATTCCTTCCACCCAAATCCCCGTAGAGGACCCCTTAGAATTTACATTCCAATGTCTTTAACTTGGGGAATATCACCTCTTAGCCTTGGATGCCTTCCCTACTCCCCATGAGTATAGGAACCTTGACTATAACCCAAGTTACAACCCCAATACTAGAGCCACTATTTATTTTGGACCTCCCAATCTCCAAATGAACCTTATCTATGGGGGACTTGATCAACCACTTACCACTTCCTTGACCTCTTCTTCTCTTTGACTATTCACCTCTGATTTCTCATACTTGGATAAATTATAATTCCCTAAGACATACCTCCATAGGTGTGTTTGGAAGGGATTTGGTTTAGGATGTTATAAGCATGGGCCACTTGAGTTGCCTCTATGTAAGACTCAAAAGCCTAAAGAAATATTTGGCCTCAATTTTACTCCACCCATAAACCAATAGACTCACCTCCCATTACCATCATTGATGAGTAAGTCCCATCCTCACCATCCACTCCACCATTGACATCTAAGGATTTTAACAACACCCCCCTAAATTTTTTTTCATCAACATGATCTGCCTTAGACCCCCGACTTATCAAAAGGATGGGGAGACTATAACCATTCTTTTTACTTATCCTAATATGGTTGAAGATGACTCTCCTACCATTAATACCATTTGGTGTCAGGATGACAATTCCATTCTTACCTATCTTATTCAAAAATATTCTTCTATCCATAAATCCCTTCCTCCTAAGACTTCAACCATGTTAAAAAAATCCACCATGGATATCAACTTGGGTACTCTGAATAACCCACACATTGTTAAAATCATCTAATCACTAAAGTTTGAGGAGCTTTAGGGTTTCCCCTCCTTCCTACGAGATCATAACATATAATTTGCTTGGTATTACAATGATATGCCAAAAATCAACCCCTCTATCACCAACCATAATATAGTCACCAATGATTATTCCAAGCCATTCAGGCAAAAAATTCATCAAATGTAACCTCACATAGCCCTTCTCATCAAAGAAGAACTTCAATGACTCCTATCCATAAATTTCATTCAACCCATTTATTATCCCTAATGGGTCTTAAACATCATCCCTATCATCAAATCCATAGCATACTTTACATTTATGGAAACTTTCTTGACCTTAACCTTGCTTTCCCAAAAGATGACTTTCCTTTGCTAATCATTAACCAACTTATTGATCTTACAACCATTCATGAGATGATATCTTTTATGGATGGGTTCTTAGGTTAAAATCAGATCTTAATTTCCCCTAAATATCAACACAAAACTACCTTTATCACCCCATGGGGAACTTTCTACTATAAGTTCACACCTTTTGTTCTGAAGAATGCTATTGAAACCTACCAGTGCACTATGACCTACATCTTCCATGACATTATTCATAAAATCATAGAAGACTATATCAATGACCTTCTTGGGAAATCCAAATGTCATAAAGATCATTTTGCCATTCTCAAGATTATATTGAAATGCCTCATCCATTACCATGTCTACCTTAATCCCAAGAAGTGTATTTTTGGGGTTTTGTTAGGAAATCTCCTTAGCTTTATAATTTCCCTTCAAAGAATTAAATTAAATCCTACCAAAATAATATAAATATTTTACATGCCTCCTCCCACCCACCTCAAGTAAATCTAGAACTTGCAGGGGAAGCTCCAATCCATTCGTCACTTTATCTCTCAGCTCTTAGATCAATGCCAACCTTTACACCACCTTCTAAATTAAGGATGTATCTTTTAAATGGAACAAAAACTATCAAAAGGCCTTTGATTCAATTAAAGAGTACCTTCTATCTCCACCCATCTTCATTCTTCCCAAGGAAGATCAAAATTATTACCTTTATATGTCTATCACCAACCATTCCTTAAGGGTAATGCTAGCCCATCAGGATGAGAAGCATAAAGAGAAAGATATCTATTACATAATCCATATGTTTATAGAGTATTAGACTTGATATACCCATACTAAAAAACTTTACCTCACTTTGGTCTTCATAGCTACAAAACTTTGTCACTACCTTCTCAACCATAAGATCTATGTCATAACCAATATTGACCCACACAAATATATGCACTCTAAACCATACCAAAACTAGCATATGGCTAAGTGGATCATGCTATTAGCTAATTTTGACCTTGAGTTCCTCAAATAGAATTCAATAAAAGGGCAAGTCATCATCAACCAATTCTCTAAAGAACCTTTAGTAGATAACCAACCACTTTCACTTGTGTTTCTCGATGAGTCCATCATCACCCTTTCTCAAGAAGACATCACCTATCATATGACCATGTTATTCGATGGATCAAAGTGTCAACATGTTGGGATACCTAGTATCATCCTTATTCCCCTTGATGTTGAAGCTTTTCCTTTATCCTTTAAACTTG
Organism: Torreya grandis; assembly: GCA_037957365.1. Classification (NCBI taxonomy): domain Eukaryota; kingdom Viridiplantae; phylum Streptophyta; class Pinopsida; order Cupressales; family Taxaceae; genus Torreya; species Torreya grandis. The sequence continues at coordinate 95,189 of JARHVA010007130.1, forward strand.
AATTTAATTATACCAATAATATGGCCAAGTATGAAGTCCTAGTGATAGGTCTCCAAACTACATTAGCCTTAGGATTCAACATAATCAACATCCTTGGTGACTCTCAACTTGTGGTCAATCAAATAAATGGCTCTTATCAATGTAATAATGATGTTTTAAAATAATATAAATAACCAGTTAATGTACTCTTAGCATCATTTAAACACTACCATATCCAAACTAATCCATAATCTACAAATAAGTTTGTCAATACAATGGCTTCTCTCATTTCCTAGCTCCCATCTACACCTTCTTATTCTAAGATATCTGCCATCATCCATCATATTACCAACCTTCTTATATCAAATCAGACTCTCCAACCATCTTTAATGTAGAGGGGACCCAACATGACCTTTGGTATAAGTATATTTGACTATCTCAACTTTGCCATCATCCCTTCTAATATTTATAGGAATGGTCAGAGAATGTTCATTTATGGTACCTCTCATTACACCATATTAGGGGAATCCTTAATAAGCATGGATTCAATGGCCTTCTTTTTTGTTGCCTATACGTAGCCCTGAAATATCTCATGCTATCAAGGAAATATATGATGAGATCTATGGGGAACACTTTAGTGGCCTAGCCATTGCTAAACACATCCTTCACCTTGGATATTATTGGCCCACCCTTAACCATGATTGCTATGATTATGTGAAGAAATGTTTTAAAATTCAATAACATGCCAATTTACATCACACACCTAGCCATAGTCTCCAAGTATCCAAGGATTTTTGGCCGTTCTCATAATGGGGTCTATGTCTTATTGGTAAAATTAACTCCCATTCTTTGTAGCGACATCATTATATCATCACTATAATATAATATTTCAATAAATGGGTAGAGGTTATTGCTCTAATCTCAACCAATGACAAAAATGTTTTTGATTTTATCAACCATCACATTATCTATCTTTTTAGTGTTCTTCACAAAATTATCACTAACAATGGTAAATATTTTAAGAATAAACAAGTCCAAGGTCTTTTTGACACATTCGATATCAAGTTAAGTTTGTCATCACCTTATCATCCACAATAAAACAGACATGTAGAAGCTTCTAACAAAAATCTCAACAAATTTATAACTAAAATGGTTAATGCATCTGGTCAAGATTGACACCTACACATCCCCTTTGACTTATAAGTGTATCGTACTAGCATTCAAACCCTTATGGGTGTTAGCCCTTTCTCTCTTATGTTTAGAGTAAAGGTTGTCTTTCCTTTTGAAGTCCAAATTCCCTCTCTTCACATATTCCTACAATATCTCATTTTTAAGAGCAATTATCATTAAAAATGTTTGGCCTAACATGAGCTACTTGATGAATTTTGTTTATCCATGCTTACCCATCTTTGTATCTATCAAGAACACATCAAGTGTGCTTATAACAAGCACCTTAAGTTATGAGAATTCAATATCAAAGATCTTGTATTAAATAACAATAAACATGTCACCAATATGGAAAAAATAAAGTGGGGTAAGTTTTCTTTCAATTAGCTAGGACCTTATATCATAACGCACAAGTATAGATCAGGTGATTACTGGTTGTCATCTCTTAAAGGTAAACTGAAACCTAAGATCCTTAATTCTTTGCATTTGTGTCCTTTCTTTAATTAAATAGGATTGAAATCACATTTTATCTAGCTTAAACTCAACTCTTGTTTTCACCCACATGCATCTCTTTATTTTAAGGACAACTGATTAAATATAAATCATGTGATTATCTGTTACAACCTTCACCTAATATTGAACATGGGTACCATGGTTATACTCATGGCATGGCTATCATGATACTTTACATCCATTTATAGGATGTATTCCCATGGTTATTATTGTTTAAACCTCTTTTACCCCATATCAACCTTCTTGTGCTCTAGTCTTGCCTTAATGAAGGTGAACTATTTGAGCCTATATAAGCAAATCCATGTCAATAGCAAAAAAAAAATCAATAAAAAAATCACAAAAAATAAAAACTCATATATTCTATGGGTTATTCCAAGCATTCATAGACTATTCCCTTGAAGGACAAATGCCAAAACCAATCAAAATTGCTCAATATAAGGTAGACTATTCCCTTGAAAGACAACTATCAAAAGCATTATACAAATCTCACAAATTTGGACCACTCCTTTGAAGGATGGATAAGTAAAACATTTGTCAAAGTATATTAACTAATGAGGAGATTATCACATTGATCAACTTCCATATCAAATGACCGATTATCAAAATCATAAAAAGGTAAAAATAATTTTGGAAGCCACAACTAGCTTTCATTGATAGACTTCCTGCATCGATCAGTCTACAACTTATATGACATGGAATTATTTATGCTAGGTCTTTGTTAAATTGTAGAAAATGCATGCTCACTCACAAGAAGGTTCCATTTTCATCCATCTCCCCTTTATACCCTCTATAAATAAGGGATTTTTGAGCTTACTTGATATTATGTGATCAAGAAATTGTTTAACTAAATAATGCACACTAATGTAAAACATTCGAAGGGCTTATATTCATAAGCTAATATCACTTCAATTCATTTGATTACTTGACAAAGAAGACATGCCTTATTATTATTCTCTCATACCTACTTGATTGATACATTCAATTAGGCACTTATCTTTTTGATTATCCTCTCTTTCTTGTCTTTTCTCACATTTAGGTTTTTTATCCAACTTACTCTATATTTATTTAAAAGGTTAAGTCACCTTCATATATTCAAATTCTAAATTACCAATACCATACATCACACATCATTTCATCCTACTAACCAAATACATCAATTAATCATAAACCATCTATCCTAACTACAACCACTTAATCATACATCAATAATGAATGAGTCATTCACATATGTTATCCACCACATGTATAATATAGATAAGTAAGCATAAACTCATTAATTTAAAACATGATCATAATCATCATGAACATAATCATCAATAGCCATAATCATAACACCATGAACGTCATCAATAATAACCATAGCCATCATCATGATCATAACACCAAATCTAAAACCATAAATAACAACCATACACCATAGTAACATCCTGAACACAATCATTAATAACCATAACAATAATCATCAACATCATAGCCACATCTAGCCATCAACATCATAAACACCATCACATCATGAACATACAATAGGGAAAATTTAGATGTAAAATGGGCATCCCAAGAAATCATATATATATATATATATATATATATATATATATATATATATATATATATAATTTTATAAATTATTTAATTAAAAATTAAAAAAATTACTTAACTACATGAGTTAAGTGGGGCCACATATTTATATAATGACTACTTGTTCATTATACTTTCTATTTTTTAAGATAGTTTTTAAACTATTTTATTTCTCAAAACTCTAACTCAAATTTAAGTTTCTAAAATTAAAATTATAAAATTTTATGTGAAAAAATAATTTCATTTATTTTTTAACTTATATTTTATTAATAAAATTTATGTTTCTAAATTAATATAATTTAATTAAAAAGATTTTTTTATTATATAATTGTAAAATACTTTCTAAAAAAAAACAATATCTTATATTTATTTATTTTAAAAAAAAACACAACATAAGATACAAAAGTTAGAAAGTTAATCTTGCCTTAGATTTATGTCAGGGCATGTGCAGTATGTTGTTATGTGAAAATTGTAATTTATCAATAAATATTTTAATAAATTTTATATTTTATTGTGTATGGGCTTTTTATTTTATAATTAATTTTATTTTTATAGTTTTAACAAATTATATGAGTATATGTGTGTGTGTGGGGCTTTTTTAAATTTATTTGATATTAGTGGAGATAATAACTTTTAAAATTATGAATTATTTTAATAAAAATAGAAAAAAATAATTAAAAATATGTTTTTTGATTTTTTTTAAAAAATATTTATAAGATTGAGAATGAGATTTTTAGAAATAAATTGTATATATTTTTTGATTGATGTATTTTGAATCACTATTTGTGATTCATATTTCTTATGATAATAAATTATAAATGGTGATTCTAAACGTGTCATTTCAAAAATTTGTACATAATAACAATATCAATTTCAATTAAAAAATTATAACATAAATTATTTTTTAATAATATAATTGAAAATAAAATTTCTCTTAAAACCTACTTAATAAACTACCCAATCTACGTTAATAAAATTAATCCTATAAAATAAATATAAAATTTAGCATCCAATAGCCTAAGCCAAAATGTCAAAATTATGAGGTGTGTTTTTTAAAGAGTTTTTAGTTTACTTACAAAATGTCTTTTTTATTTAATAAAGGGGAGTATCTAATAAATTTTTATATAATATAATAATGGTTATTATTTTAGGATGTACTAATTTTTTAACTTTTAGGGGTCACATTTAATAAAATAGGGTTATTATCTTACTTTAGTATGTATTCATTTTTTTAATTTTTAGGAGTCACATTGAATAAAATAGTCTATAATATAAATGAATCTCATATTTTGTTTAGTTTAATTAGAGCATATTAAAAAATAGTGAAATAAAATTATAAAATAACTTTTTGCTATGATTATATGGTACATGTTTGATTGAGTCATTAGAGTGTTGATCTTATCTTAATTTTTTTTATGACCATTATTTATTCAATTTTTAAAAAAATGTTAATATAATTATAAAATAGTTTATATATTTATTATAATTTTTAAATTTTTTTGACAGTCTATTCAAATTAAAATCTTGCATCTAATTTAACCTCCTAAAAAATTGATTATATTTTATGGTTAAAAAATACAAATATAATCATGTTTTTCAATTTTTTTCCATGTTGGTGATAAATAAAGATATTGATTGAGTTAAATAGTTTAAACACAATTAAAGTAGAGGAAATAGTAGTTACGTACCTAAAATCAAGAAAGATAATATTTGAATTAAATAATTTAGAAAAAATTAAAGGAGAGGAACCCATAATTTTGTACTTGAATTCAAGGAAGATAATAATTGAATTAAAAAATTTAAAGATAACTAAGGGAGAGGAACCAGTAGTTGTGCACTTGAATTCAAGTAATATTTATAGTCACATACACTCCACATAATTATATAAAAATATACTTTCTAATAGATTATGATTTTTTCATATTACCAATTTCATTTTGGAAATTAAAATTATGTGAAAGACACTTTTTGAAAGTATTTAAATAAGAAAATTTTAAATACAAATAAAATTAAGGTATACCAAAAAATTAGGTCATGTATTTAGTGTTCACATTATTTATTTATGAAATTAACATCTAATCACTTCTATTTAATAATTAATGATACTTTAATTTATAATTATATTCCCATCTATTGATCCATATATAATGATTGACTATTCTCCCTTATGCCATTGCATTTTTTACTAGTAAAGCTTCAAAATGAAAGATAAAATAAAAGTTTGTACTTGTGATCTTGTAAAATTTAATGTCACAAAATCATAGAGATTTCCTTTTATTAAACTAGGTGATGGGTCTAATAACTCATTTCCTTTATTTTTTATGTGTCCCTAATTTTTAGAATATACAATGTGGTGTATGTCCCTCCTAACACTGGGTGACATATGTAAAAGAATATTAAAGCTAGTTAACATATGTAAAAGAATATTAAATACCTTTTATATAAAAATATCTCATGTGATTATTTATTCTCATTATAAGTGATTATAGGTTATTTTTCTTTTATATATTGCTTATTTTTATTTTTGCATTACTGAATCTATATTTTTAATTTATGTATTGTATGGTTCATATTGAAGTGGAAGTGATAACTATTACATTCTCAAAAACAAAAAAATAAATAGAAAACTAATTAAATATAAATTATGATCATATTTGTTTATTTTTATTTAATATGACAAATAAAAATATATAATATATACTATGTAAGGTTGAATCTATACCCTTTCAAACCCTAAATTTATGCTTTTAAATTAACATCTCATGAACGTGCACTACATCCTCCCACCCATTATATACCTTATGAGTTACTTTCTCACATACAAATAAACATTAACAACTAAATTTCATTATATAAAAAAAATTAAAAAATGTATTTTTTTAAATTTGATCTATAAATATAAAAAGAAGGTTAAAAAAGAGTATTTAATGTAAAGATTACAAATTATTTTGCTACACTCTTGATCATATTAAAAATATAAAAACTAATCTAAAATATAAAATATCATCAAAAGTGTGTAAATCTATTTTATATTTATAAAACTTGGTTATAAAAGTGCTTCTAAGTAGTTAATCATATGTATCTTTATAAAACTCTAGTAGTTAATTATATGATCCCCTAATCAGTTGGATACATAACCTATTTTTTTAAAATTTAATTTTAATACCTTCCTCAAACACTTTGATGGCATATTTATAACCTTTTCCCCTTACTAATTCTAGGAGTCAAAATAGGACTATGGGTACTAGAAGTGTTAACATTATGAATTTCTTACTTTGAAACTCATTTAATCTATTTTCCCACATAAAATCATGGTCATATTATGCAAATTTCTCTTTTTTATAAACTTTTATTTAATTGACTCTCAAGAACTAAAAAAATAACTTAGTATTTTCAAACATGTGATTCCTAAAATCCTTTTATCTCCTAATATTGATAATGATTTCAAAAATATATCATCATATTATAGATAAATACTATGGTGACTACACAAGTTTGAAGGAAGTACAATTTTACCTCTATTTTCTTCCTATTTCATGCTCCTAGTATTAGTTATGAGATCCAAAAATATGAATGGTAAAATTTTGTTTGGAAAAGTTTGTCCAAATATTTTAATACATGTCTGTAATAGTAGCCAACAAGAAAAGAAAGCACATGCACTTGTTGAACAATGTTTCCACTTACCACTAGTTTTGATTCAATCCCAAGTCCATAACATGAAACAACTCTTCACCACCACTTCCCCCAAACTACCACCATTCAAAACCTATATAATTGTTAAATGCAGGAAATAGATGTGAAGTGGTTTACACTCCCATAAAGAAACACGACCATAGTACGTATACATTATATATATGTCATATCTAGACATGGAGATAAATGCAAATTTTTAGTCTATTAAAAGCACATCGGGGATTTTTAAGTCCATTGAAATCCTTGATTGAAATAAAATGCAATTTTGCTTGAGTTGAAATAGCTAAGATAAAAAGAATGGTGGTGGTGTTGCTCTTGGGTTAAGTTAAAGAAAAGAATAAAACCTAGTTTTATTTTCTTAGGCATCATCATCATCATCATCATCATCATCATCATCATCATCATCATCATCATCATCAGTCTAAACAATTATATGCATGTTCATCTAATAGAAATATGTTTGGTTTATAGCAGGTCACTTTCAAGATATAATTGTTAAACATAGGAAATAGGCTTGAAGGGACTCACACTCCTAGAAAGAAACTTGACCATAATACATATACAATATATATATGTCATGTCTAGACATGGAGATAAATGCATATTTGTAGTCTGCTAAAAGTGTAGAGGGGATTTCTAAATCCATTGAAATCCTTGATTGAAATGAAATGCAATTCCACTTATGTTGAAATAGATAAGATCAATTTGAATTAGATCTACTTATCTATTCTAATGAGAGTTGAGGTGACATTTTTGAGAGAAAATATAAATAGTGCCCAAAAATAAAAATCCATAATAAGTGTGTTTATCATCACAAGCAGTTTTGGTGCAACATAATCTCCATTCTCCATTATGTGTTATCCACAAAATAGTCTTCTGGTCAAAAAATATATTAAGTTTTGGAATATTTCAGCCAAACCCTATGACACAGAGCATTATCACACTTTTAATCTACCTAAACAAAATCGAGCACCATTCATGTATATCCTTGAAAATAAATTGATAATCAAATCACTTTTAATCCTTTTGTACTCTACATATACCTCTATCGTATGCTTGTAATCACAAAGTTCTTACTTGTTTCTGCCTTCAACATTTTCTCCACAAAGCATTCATTCCTTCACTTCATTCTATGCATCTATTATCATGTTAATTCATGCTATAATAACTTTATACAAATTTAATGAAAAGTATCCTCAATTTATATTAATCCTCATAGACTCTATACAAACCATTCAACTTTCACCAATTATCATCATAGTTAAAATAGGGTATCAACTAACTATCACAGGTTCGAAGAGAGATTCAAATCATTTTCAAACTATCATACAACTTGTTCAACAAAAAGGGTTAGAAAAACATTTTACATTTCTTGTTACTTGTAACTCACTCCCAAACATCTCCTTTCACCATTGCTAGATGTTCTTAACCTGATTGTAGGTTTATTAAAAAATTACAATCTATATATGAGGCTGAGAGTCACCATCTCATGAAACATATATTTATTTCTAAGGGTATTATCAAATTCATATAGTCACTCCTCCAACTTTCTTGAACTATTCCTTGGTGCATGTACCCATTCAATCATCTTCATAAGGAAATATAGTATTCAACTAGATTTTGTACAATTTATCAAACAATTATTAAAAAATACAAATACATGCATTTTCTTCATATTTTGAAACCTGCATGAACTTGAGAAAAGTTTTAAATTGGTTTCATGCACTTTGAATCCTTTCAAATTTCATGCAAATGACTGAATGTCATCACTAATGCATGAATCTTCACTCACAAGTAGATTACCACAGTTCTTATTTGTGATTATAGGCATATGATAGAGGTATATGCTTTTTATTAAATTTAGTGGCACTTTATGTGTAAAAAAACATGAAACTTTCTATTCTAGTAACATGTAAAAAAATAGAAAGCTTTTCACTTTCTAAAAAAATGGTAGAGATGGGATAAAACAACTTGGGTTATCCCAACCAAAGTCAGTTAGTTTGAATGATTTATTAAGTGTTTTAGAATAAATAAAAGATATTATTTTATTATTTTAGGTGGCATTACCTTAAGGGATGATGTCATCTTTTAAGTGATTTTCATTGATTTCATATGTCATATTTTATATTTTAAATATTTTTTTGGAGGACTCTTTTTAATTAAAATTTCCTCTAATGACGACATCCATCAAATATCAAACATCATCATGATCATAAACTAAATAGACACATCATCACATGCCTAGCTAGGTGAGTAAACATAAATAATACCATGTTAAATCATAAAAAAACACCATAACATCATGAACACAAATTCAATAATCACATCCATAAACCATATCCACAACCATAACCACTTCACAAGCTCATAATAAAAATAATCATACATACATATATATAATAGGTAGTGGTGCTCCAGGGTCTTAGACTCATGTGAGACCATATATTATAAATGTATTATATGATTTTGATACTGGACGATGTAGCAAGATGTACATGTTTTTGAGATATGTAAACATTCATACTATATATATATATATATATATATACATATATATATATACATGTATATATATATATGTATATATATATGTATATATATATATATGTATATATATATATATATATGTATATATATATATACATATATATATATACATGTATATATATATATATATATATATATATATATATATATATATATATATAGTATGAATGTTTACATATCTCAAAAACATGTACATCTTGCTACATCGTCCAGTATCAAAATCATATAATACATTTATAATATATGGTCTCACATGAGTCTAAGACCCTAGAGCACCACTACCTATTGGAGCCTACCCACCACCTAAACCTTCCTGTCCACCTACAAATGTAGCCCACTAACCTAGTGTTGCATTTTTAGCTCCTCTGGTAATCCCTTCTATGTACTCACCCCATCTAGGCTCATATGAAAGACGTGTAAAAACCAAGGCCTCATAGTACCTCAACTCCTCAACTATCACTACATATCTTACCATAAAGATAGTACCTGATGGTCTTATAGGTGTTGGTACTCACTCACCTACCCATCTAAGAGCATCTCTCTCCTATATAACCATATATAGGTAAGCTATATCTTGATATCTCTCCCTAGTAAGTGTGGCTAGTTAACCCTGTGTCACATCCCTCTCCCAGGTCATCAATGCTAAAGCTCCCTATGCTATGGATAGTGTCACCTATGTTTGGTCTCTCTCTATGAGTAAAAAATATCTATTAGGGGCATCTACCTCCATCTGATCCACACCTCCTTCCTCCATATCCACATCTATAGATTTTCACCTAACCTATACATCATTTCCTCCAAACTTTATCGCAACATAGTGTGCCTATAACCACACAAGGTACTTTTATGTGACCCTTACATCATCAATCTCTAGTCTTGCTAGAAGCTCCTCCTGATCAAACTCAAACTCCTCCATTTATGCCTTAGGAAGTGGAAACTCTACATCCTCCCTTTAATACCATTAGAAAGCATCTAAGATACCCTACACTTACCCAAAATACCTCCTAACCCTGTCAAAAGGATTTAATTCTACCTCAGGGTATTGTCTACCCTTAATCCACCTATAGCTCTACAATGATAGGGGATGCCTCAAAAGACTTACCCATGCAGGAAATCTAACATATGGTCTCCAAATGACATCACCCTTAACCATTACATCTAACTTGTCTCGATACCACTCCTAGTCCCATTCTCTTCCCCCTAGTATTTTATGAGCATAATCATGCCTCCATCACATAAACCTAACTCTAAAATCCATCTAAACAAATCCATGCTAGGGTAACCCACCTGGTCTAAGCACCCTAATGTGCTCATACACCTAATAGTGTATCATGACCTTGATGTTGATGCCATACCTCCTATGTGATCTTTAACCCTAAAGTTACTAGTGGATTTATACTAGTAGGATAAGTGCCCAATCACACAATGTCTGATCCATTATCATGGCCATAAGAACTCTTAACAACACTAATGGAAATTTACCACTGCTTGAGTTTAGTAGTGCATAATAAGTCATGGACATCATCATCATCATGACCCATCTTGATCACCTATCCCTATGATATAGGGGTTCATAATGGAGGGCTCTCACATGCCACCTCATGTGCATAGAGTCCTCTCCATATAACACATCCATGAGCTCATCTCTCTCTTCACTATTGATGTGCTCTATTATCTCCTATCATATCAATAGCTTCATGATCTAGTGGATGTCCTCCAGTAGGATCATCATATCTCTAGTTTAAAACAAGAATGTGTTAGTGGTTAGGTCCCATCTCTTGATGAGGGCCACTAATATGCCTACATCTTTGGGAACTTATTGATAATACTTGATACCCCCCAAGCTCACTATCATCAAGTGATACCACTCCTAATCTATCATCACTTGACAAAACTCATTTAGGAGCTATAAAACTTGATCTTTTACCTATAGATGCTCCCTCACCTATAGAGATAAATTCATTTTTTATTATACCTTCATCTCATCCATGTATACCCTCACCTAATTCACCCTCAACCACATACTTTTACCTTACCCTTCATCCACCCTTACCCTTCACCCATTCCTATACCATGTTTTTAAATTATCCTAAAACCATTGATAGTCGAGTATCGATCAATGATGGTTCCTTATGGAACCATCATCGATCACCCTCAATCACTGATAGTTTGGTGGTGAACTACCAATGGTCTACACATTGACTACTTTGACAATTGCCTATCAACTATCGATTGTCAACTATCAACTGATGATGGTTGATAAAAACTATTGATGGTCATTGTATGGTGACCATTGATGACACACCAAGCCCTAGGGCTTCCATAAACTTCCCAAAACATCAACTAATCTTCTTAATTTTCATGTACACTTACATTAACTATCACCTACAATAGTTCCCATCTAATCACTACCAACCCCATACCTAATTTCATACCCATTCCTCAAAACCCCTTAAATTAAAATTGCCTACCCCTACCCACCCATGATAAAATATATAAACAAAAAATTATTACAACAAACTACAAATACAATTACATCACCTACCTCATTCCATGACTATCATCATGGTGACATTCTCATAATCACTGTCACTTACCCCTATGTTCTACTACCACCTCTTTACATCCTCACTATATCAACTATACTTTGGCCTACATGATCATCCAATCACCTTTTTTCCACCTCCCTTAATCACCACATCCCTCATCTCACATGTGTCTCTAAACCATCGACATTCTTCACTCAAGCAAAGTTGAAATGCCGTGGGTCACAATTAACAAATGAGGAAATACAATCCTCATTTGACTTTTAACCCTCACCCTTTTAGGGATGATGTCTAAGTGATGATGATCACTATGTGACTATCTATGGTTGACCCTGATCATCAATGGTTGAACCCTCTACATTTTTGGCCTAACAAACTACACTTTTTTTACCGTTAACCACACCTATTCAAGATCACCTTCTCACCAATCTACCAATTGACCAAACCATATGGATTTGGTTATTTTGGCCCAAAATTTTGCACTTTTTATGACAACCTTACTTTTTTCATTTTGATCATAATGACTACATTTCCATGCTAAACAACTTGAACTTGCATTACTTTTGCACACCAACCATATCAATACCTTAGAGCATGACCCTTTATGGTCTCAATGCCTATGGCCCTTTTATGTCTTCCTAGGATTAATTCCTACCTTAGATACCTAAGAACACATTAAAATTACCTAGGAGACTTGCGTTTATGAGCGAAACCATAAAAACCATGCCTAAATGTGGTTACTTGATTCACTTATCACTTGTCCTTCTAGTACCTACCTTGTTTTACAAACTACCTCATAGATGGTATCCTAGTCTCTACATGATATGTGATATTTCACTTAGTCACATTTTGTGTGCTTATTTGCACTTGATTGACCAACCTGTCACAAAATTTTTCTCTCACTTCACCACTTTTCAAACCCACCATTGACTCTATTTCACCTCATTGATTCCTAGTTTGAGGGAGAACACCTTCTCCCATACTCGGGGCATGTGATCTTCTACTAACCTTCCATTTTTTATTTTACAGCTTGTAAATACAAACTGTATAACAAAAAGGGGTAAAATATAGACACTAAAAATCCACACACTATGGTTCTAGATGTCGTACTGACCCTTAAACCAACCTTGGATCCCCTTATGACCATTTCCTAACCAACTACCCCACCAATCATTAGTGGAAATAGCTAACTTTATCCATTTGTGATTATGACCCTAACTATTGATGGTTGACCCTTAACCACCAATGGTTAATCTCAACCATCAATGGTTAACCCTTAACCACCTTAAGGGTTAACTTTGACTAAAAATCTAGCTTGCTTTTCTATTAATAGATATTTGATCCACTGTTTTGTAGAATCAATGCATGTTAAGCTTAAATTTAGATAGCTAGTTAAACAACTTATTAAACTTGTTCTTTCACCACTCCCTTCCCTCTATATTAAGAGAGGAAGAGGAGATGAAAAAGGATGAGCAATCACTATCAAAAACTTCTTAAGTAGAACTTTTTTTGCATGGGATCAGATCTTCTTGGTATAGGAATTCTTCTTGTTTCCAACGACCAAGATAGAGATCAAAAGTGTTACTATAACTCATCAATCAACAACCAAAGTATCATCACTCTACCATAATTACTCCAGGATCTCTATCAAGCTTTCAACCAACCTCAACATTCTTCAAGCTAGTAACAACAAAGCTAAGTATTTGTTCTATATTAGGATTTAATATTTAGTTCTTGTATATCATTCTTTGTGTCACTTTCCCTTTACCTTAAAACTAGTATCCAATCCAAATATACCTTCCATAACCCTGTTACAACCTTCCTAGCCAAACTTATTTTCCTAAACCAAATCTTACAGTAACTACCAATGGTTTCTTAGCCACTGATGGTTTGACCTAGACTATTGATGGTTTACTAACCATTGATAGTTTCTCAACTATTAAAATTTTTATCCCAACCACCGATAGTCTCTATCTATCATTTTTAACAACAAGCTTATTTAACCTATCAGACCCTGACTGAATCCCATTTCCTAAGTTTTTATCTTACCATAGAGGATCACTCAACCTTCTAAACCACATTTGATTTATTTAAAATTGATATATAATCATTTATAGCTATAATTAGTCAAAATGACTTATTTGTTTTGAATAATTCTTATATTTTATTTTAGTATCTTCTATTATTTATTTAAGCTATTTATATTTCATTTTTAGAACTTAATTTTTTAAAAGTGTGGATTAATAGCCTCCAAATAAGCTTTTGCTTCTTAGATCTAGCTCATGCTAGGCAATCTTCCCTATTATCTAATTAGTTAACCATTTTCTTTAGTGATTTATTATCTACAGGTCATTCTTTCATAGGCAAAGAGGAGTATCTACAACCATTTGGATCAACATATCAGGTTCTACTAACCTCACCCTTATTTCAAGTTTTATAACTTTATTTTTAAAATAAATAAGAAAAATTTATGTGAAACACCCATACTTAATCTATTTTGCATGAGTTAAAGGTTAGGACCAAATGAAGATCCAACAGTTTGTGGGTGATCATATAGTTTTGATCTAATGTTGTGTGTTGAGTGAGATGGTAAGAGGTAAATGATGTTTAATAGTTAAAGTTCTTAGAAGGAATCTAAGGGTGTCGAGTGTCATGATCATGAGAGTTTTGAGCAAGATCAAATGATGAGTTATATAAGATAAAGACCTGTCTAATTTGTATAAATTTATGGTGCATGTTTAGTTAATATTTCAATATTGCATAAGATGAGGTCAACTATTCCAAGTTTAACTATGACCATTTGAAATTAAATATTTGAATTTTACAAAGGAGAAAACTAGTACTCTATATTTTGGCTATATCTTTTGATCTATGCAAAATATATCCATGTAATAAAAATCAAACTTATAAAGGACTCCAAGGTGTATCTGACAATATTAATTTGAAGATTTGTGTGTATAATCAAAGATATTATGGTTCAAAGTTGATTGTGTGTTCATGTTTGTTCTGCAAGTGACTCGAGAGGTTTATTTAAGCTTGTTTTGATGTTGTTTTGATATCTCTTGATGAATTATTTATTGGGGAGTGTTATAGACTCTATAAAGATGATTTGTGTGCATTATAAAGGTTTGACCATTCATATACAATATGAATAGAGCTTAAGAAGTTGAATATGTATTTGGTCATGATGTTCATATGCACTAGGTTAGTGTTTGAGCATATGAAGGAGTGAGAAAAGTTGAATGTGATCATTTAATGATGTTTAAGGGGACATATGGAATGTAACTATGTAATTAAAAGTGGTTTTATGTTCTTATTTTGACCAATGATGTGCTAAATGGGTGAATAGGTCTCCATGAGACATATAAGAGCTATAAGGGCCTTATTGAAAGGTGTAGATGCTTAAGGGTGACCCATGGATGATATGGACAACATTTGAGGTTTGTGTTGAGCCATGTATTAGTGTGAAATAATCCTTAAGGGTTAAGGCATGCCTGATGGCTGACCATGAAGTTGATATTCATGAAAGCTCTATATATAGTGAAACTAAAGGAGATGGTTTCTAGACTTTAATGGTCATGTGTGAGTGGAGCCAAGTGAAATAAATAAACTTTGAAAGAGAAGGTATAGGTCATTGAGTACCATCATAGAGTGAAGAGGATCAGTCATGTTTGTTTGATTCAATTGGTGCAGGAGGACATATAGGTCATTGGATATAATGAGCCTAGAGGATGCAGAATGAGTAAGTAGACCTAGAGGATATTTGAGAGTGTGTATTATGAGAAAAGATAAGGCTTGGGTTATAGGAGTATGCATTTAATCAAAGAGTGGAGGAGAAAAGGAAATCAAAGGAGAGAGAGTGTGACTAGTGGATGGGTTATTGATTATAACAGATTGAGGAATGTGTGTATGACCTGTAGGTCATATTTTTATGTCCAAATAGTGATCTTATAAGTTAAGGGTGAGAAAAGGATAGTTGATGTCTATGTGAGCTTGGTGGTTTATTTGAGAGGTAGATTAGAATGTGTATAATGTGTATGACCATATGGTCATGTTGTTAATATGGTGATAGAGTTGTTGATATGAAGGTGCATAGTGATAATCAAAGTTTCATCGTCAAGTGTTGAAGACATAAATTAAAAGGTGGAGTTGTTCATATGTGTTGTTGTGGTAGCTCAAAATCTTGGGAGTTTTAGCCTCATTTCAAGGTGAAACTTGATAAATGTCTAATTATTATGGTAGATCAACTAGACAGGTGTAGTAGCTTTTTATGGGATTGCAATCTCACTAAAATAAGGGATGGTAGTTCCTTTATCATTTGTAGATGGTATAAATTAGATATTTTGATTATAGGATTGTAGTTCATATTATAGGGTTTAGTGGTTTTTATCCCCCATGAGGGTTTCCCATGTAGATGATGTGTTGATGTGATGTATACTCTTATTCATGCTTTGGATGTATGTGCTTTCATGTTTATTTTGCTAGATCAAGTTGATGAATGATGGAATGGTTTTGAAATTGAATGTGCATTATTATATACTGATTCATCCCACTCTTAGTAGCTAATTTTAATAATTGGTATCAGATCAGGTCCTCTGGAGGAAGCTTAATAGCTTGAAGGAGATCCTAAGTAGCATAAGATGGCTAAGCAGTTGAAGAAATAAAATCTTTAATTGATATCAATGGTCAAAAGTCCTAAAGAATATATTAGTCATATTAAAGATCAAGCATGTAAAATGATGGATGTCTTGATTAAAGAATTTAAGATGGATAAGGAGACTATCCAAGTTCTCAAAATTTAATTTGAAGCTGCATGTTCAAGTATGAGAGCTAAAGAAGACTAATATGTTCAAATGAAGTGTAATCTAGTTTCCTTGAAAGATGAATATGAAAAAGTTGTAATCAAGAGAGGCAAGCTTAAAAAAGAACAAAAGGAATCAAAACAAGTCAAATAAGATGAAAGATAGATTGAAAATCTCAAGGATTAGTTAGGGGAAACTAATACAAATATGAAGACAAGAGAAGAAGAATGCAAACATCTTAAGACTTAGTTAGAAGAAGCAAATGTCAAAATTGGTTCAAAGCAAGGTGAGATTGATGAGATGAAAACTAAGATAAATTTTTTAAAGAATGAGAATGAAAAACTCATATAAAAATTGAATAAACTAAGAAAGGAACATGAGAAGTCTGAGCAAGTCAAGGAGAATGCAAGCTCTAAAAAAATATAAGAAGGTCTGTTAGACAACCAAATGCTTAAAGGTATGCTAGTTTATTCCATGGTCATTGATATAAATTTACTAAGTATGGTCATAAAGCTAAGGTATATATAAGGAATTCAGTCAAGTATAGACATTCATGGAACTATGATAGAAGGAATTTTTGGCCAGAGATTGATCATATTTCAAATATGTCAAAAGGTATGAATGATGTTTGTTTCAGTTATCATAAGAGTGGTCATATTGCTAGATTTTGTCAAAATAGTGTTAAAAGGTCTTCAAGGTAGGTCAAAGGATATGGATCTCCTATCAGTTTTGAGAAAGGACAAACTTAGGTATGTAAACCAAATGTAATCATGGAAAATCTTTCTAGTCTTGAGGATAATAAGAAAGTTTCTCTAGAAGGCTATGATGTAGAACAGGTTAAGCTCAAAGGTCGAGTAAGTAAGATGGTTGTAGAAGATGAGTCAAATTATGGTATGGAGACATAAGGTATTAAAGACTAAGGAGACTAACCCTATTGAGTCCAACAGTCTTGATGGATTATTTTCTAAGGTGGAGAAAGGATCATAAGTGAAGGAAAGTCAAGATTTTATGTTGTCATCATTTATTGACAAATCTAAAGAAAATAATGAAGTCAAGCATCCATTTAAAATAAATTGGATGATAAGAAAAGACTACAAGTTAGAGAAAAATATGGAGATATGGGAGTCTCTTGAGATTTGGGACTTTCAATCTCTTTATGTTAAAAGGGTGTTTCTATCTAGGCTTCAAGGAGACACTTGTTAGTCAAATGAAGCTTGGTGGCTATCAAATATTATTTGATGAGAAGGTATGAAAACAAGGTATGTTTGTGCATTATTTTTATATATCTATTTGTTGGATAAAAGAATCTTGTGAAGAATATCAGTGGTCTTATCTTGAAAAGGAGTTAGCTTGTTGATCATGGTTTGGATGCTTTGGTATAAAGGTAAGTTTCAAATATCTATCTACATATCAGTTTGTCATATGATAGGTGAGCCTATAAGTTGAAGGAATCTCTTCTAAGGTTATATCCTAGATCTTTCTAAGCTTTTTAAAGGCTTGTTGAATAGTTATGTGCCATGGAAGTTCATAGTGTTCTAAAGATGAGGTGTTTCTATATAAGTATTGACTATGATTGGATAATATTTGAAGACTTGTTAAAGATGTTATGATCCAAGTGAAACATGGAGTTAGGGGGAGATTTGTAATTTGGTAGGTCCTAGGATTAGAGGACTGAGTAGTTGAATCTGAGAAAGAAGGCAAATTGAAGATTTTTAAGTGCTCTTAGTTTTCTCAATTTTGGCTTAAGGGCAAGCAAGCCTAAAATGGGTTATAGGATGTATGGGTTCCCAAAGGTTTAAAATTTAAAATATTGGTACATAAGAATGTGATGGGTGTCTCTATGTGTGCAATAAGTTTTACAGGTGTATATTGACTAAAAGGAGGTTTATTGACCTTTTTTTGTTTTGAGATTCTAGGGTTTTGGGCTATGCTAGAAAAGTGGTATGCCTTATGAGTTGAGGTTTTAGGATTTTTAATAGGTTGAATGGGAAATATGGGTTTTAAAATCAATCTTCATAGAGATTTGATGGTTTGTGGTTCTCAAGTTCAATTTTTTGTCAAGTTAGATGCCTAACTAGGTAGTTGGTTTGTGAAGGAAGTATGTTATAGAGGATGATCTAAGTGATGAAATTTGATGTGCTTGAAGGGTCATATGAGAGTTCTCTAGATATTATGTTTTAGGTCTTGAATATGTTTATACTAAAATATGTGAGCTCTACAAGTTCTAGGTAGGGTTACAAGGAGTCTAGACAAGCCTAGTATGAATATTTGATGTTTTTACTTAGTGTTTACAAAAGGGAAAGTATGAGTATTTAAAGGAGTGTTATCATGTTCTATTAGTACATGTTTAATATTTGGTGAGTGGCATGAAGTTTTATTGGTGGTCCTTGAGGTGGTTTGAGAGAGAAGGCTAGTAAGCTTATATGGTTGTTCCTCATGGTGTATGGAGATATACAGATTCTCAAGTGATGTAGTTGATCATAAATATTAAAGGGAGTCCCTATCAGATTTTTATTGGTATGTTTCATTATATTTTAGTGTTTTGTGTGTTATTTATTCATTTTTTGCAGTGCTTGGTTGAAGAGAGTGTTGTCATAGAGCAAGAGGAAGTTGTTAAGGAAAGAAGAGGTAGGCTCAAGGTAAGGGGGAGTTTGTATAATATTTATAAGGTGGTAATATCCTATTGGTATTATTTTTAGGTCCTCAAGATAAATTAGTTCCCACTTTTTCATTGTGTCAAAGGGGGAGAAAATTCCTATTGTGAGAGTGCTTAAAGAGAGAGAAGGTGAGTTGTATATTGCTATGTGATGTTTGTTGACATCAATGACAAAGGGGGAGATTGTTGGAGAGTTATAAATTATGTCATTTTGATGTCATGGAGGTGTCCTGGTGAGTGGATGAAGTGATTTATTAGCCTAAGTGATAATGACAAAGTGTGTAATGTGCTTGTTTTAGTATGCTTGAAGGAGGCTTGGTTGATATTTAAAGTTTGACTATTTAGAGATGACTAGGGATGAGTCTAAAGTATTACGCATTTGAAATAGGTACCATAAAAATTTTTATATGATTTTATAGCTTGTGTTCATGAGTGGTATTCATCTAGTTCTTCATTGTGTTTATTTAGACATTTTGGTCTAGTGATAGAAAATTTGAGTAGGCAATTTGATGATGTCATAATTTCCACATGTAGATGCATCAGGGGGAGTTAGTCATATGGTTGTGATAAAATTATTCATTAGTTGATATATGCCAAATATAAATTCATATAATGAATAATATTCAAAGATATGCAAATGCAAAGTTGGGCTCCCAAGCAGTTTGACAGTGTTTTCCCATACCTAGACAAATTTGCATGTGGCTAGAAAAGCTAAGTAGTCATTTTGATGATGTCATATCTCACATGTGTGAAGGTGTCAAGATAATTTGATTATATGGGTTTATTTAATTTTTTGCCTAGTTATTATGTGCCAAAATTTAGGTCATGAAATGTATCACAACAAAAGATATCCATGTGTAAAGTTGGGCTCCCAAACATTTTGACAGTGTTTTCTATGTTCAAATAGAGCCAAGTAGTTTATTGGCATCATATCTCACATGTGTGAAGATATAAAGAGTATATTTATATATGGATGAAATACCCTATGTGACAGGATATTATTCACTAAATTTTAGATCATTCAACTAAGCACAAAGAAAGTTGTGCAAGAGTAAAGTTGGCCTCACAGGCAAGTTCTAAGCATAGTTGGCATTGTGATAGAAGATTTTGAGAAGACATTTTAATGGAAATATATATCACTCATATAAATTTTTCAAGATTAGTTTTATATATGGTTGTATTCTTCTTTTATAGGTGATAATATGGTCCAAATTTTATATCATGTGTTTAAGCACATAAGGTTATTAAGGTTCAAAGTTGGCTACTCAGACATATTACAATATTCCCCATACTTAGTCTATTTTTCATGAGTTAAAGATCAAGACAAAATGAAGATCCAATAGTTCATGGGAAATAATAAATTTTTTATATAATGGTGCATGTTGAGTGAGATGGTAAGAAGTGCATGATGTTTAACATTTAAAGTGCTCAGAAGGCACGTAAGGGTGCCAAGTGTCATGATCATGAGGGTTCTGAGCAAGATCAAACGGTGAGTGATATAAGATAAAGACCTAAATAATTTGTAGAAATAAATATTTTGTGTTGAGTCAATTTTTAAATATTCCATGAGATGAGGTCAACTATTCAAGGTTTAACTATGATTGTTTGAATTTTAATATTTGAAATTTGTAAAGGAAAAAACCAATGCTTTGTATTTTGGCTATATCTTTCGATTTATGAAAAAAATTTCAATGAAGTAAACATAAAATTTATATAGGAATATAAGGTACATTTTAAAATATTTATTTTAATATTTTTAAGTGTGGACAATTAAATATATTTTGGTTTAAATTTGACTGTGTGTTTGTGCTTGTTCTGCAAGAGACTCGAAAGGTTTATTTGAGTTTGTTTTGATGTTGTTTAAATATCTCTCAATGAATTAACTATTGGGGAGTGTTTTAGTATCCATTAGGATGATCTATGTGCATTATTAATGTTTTAACATTTTTATACAATATGAACAAAGATTAATAAGTTGATTACGCATTTGTTTATGATGTTCTTGTACACTAGGTCAGTGTTTAAGTTGTTTGAGCATATAAAAGAGTGAGAAAAGTTGATTATGATAATTTTAGGATGTTTAAGGGGACACATTTAATTTAAATATGTAATTAAAAGTGGTTATATGTTCTTTTTTTCTTGATAATGTGCTAAATGGCTGAATAGGTCTTCATGAGACCTATAAGAGCTACAAGGGCCTTATTAGAAGGTGTAACTACTTAAGGGTGACCCATGGATGATATGGAAAACCTTTGAGGCTTGTGTTGAGTTGTGTCTTGGTGTGAGAGAATACTTAAGGGTTAAGACATTCTTGATGGTTGACCAAGAAGTTGATAGTCATGAAGGCTCTATAAATAGTGAAACCAAAGGAGATGGTTTCTAGACTTTAATGGTGGTGTGTGAGTGGAGCCAAGTTAAGGAGAGAAACTTTGAAAGAGAAGGTATAGGACATTGAGGACCATCAGAGAGTGAAGAGGATCAGTCATGTTTTTCTAATTAAGTTGGTGTAGGAGGACATACATGTCATTAGACCTAATGGACCTAAAGTATGCAGAATGAGCAAGTAGTCCTAGAGGTTGTTTGAGAGAGTGTGTATTGTGAGTGAAGTCAAGGATTGGGTTAGATGATTAATTTAAAGTGAATAATGGAGGATTAAAGGAAAGTAGAGGAGACAGAATATGACTAGTTGATGGGTTATTAAGTAGAGCATATTGAGGACTGTGTGTATGACCTGTAGGTCATATTTTTGATGTCAAAATAGTGCTCCAACAGGTTGAGGATGAGTGAAGGATAGTTTATGTCTATGTGAGCTTGGTTATTGATCTAAGAGGTAGATCAAAGTGTGGATAGTGTGTATGACCATTTGGTCATGTTATTAATATGGTGACATAGTTGTTATTATAAAGGTGAAGAATGATAATCAAAGTTCCATCCTCATGTGTTGAAGACATCAATTAAAAGGTGGAGTTTTTCATTGGTGTTGTCATGGTAACTCAACATCTAGGGGGTTGCAACTTCCTTACAAGGTTAAACTTGATAAAGGTCTAGTTGTTGTGTCAGCTCATCTAGACAAGTATAATAGCTCCTTGTAAGATTATAGTCTCACTAAAATAAGGGATGATAGTTCCTTTATCATTTATATATGGTCTAAATTGGATCTTGTCTTTATAGGACTATAGTCCATATTATAGGGTTTAATAGGTTTTATTCTCCAAGAGGGTTTCACACATAGATGATGTATTGATGTGATGTATTCTCTTGTTCATGCTTTGGATATATGTTCTTTCATGTTTATGTTACTAGATCAAGTTGATGAATGATGGAATGGTTTTGGAATTGAATGTGCATTATTATATATTGATTCACCCCCTTCTTAGTATCTACTTTCAGCATCATCCACTACAATATTCTCCTTTGCTTCTAATATTAGATTGAAAACATATGGAGACAACAAAGATTCATGGCATACATTTTTAACTAAAAAAAAACCTCATCAATGGGCATTGAAAACTAATGTTCTTTGCATGAAACTTGCTCAACAATAGCAGGATGTTTACTTGTATCCATACACACCTTAAAACTAGCCTCAACTATCACCTTGGTCTTTTCTTTGAGCTCAATTTGAAATGAATTTTGACTCTCCTTTTCTATCTAGATATATGAAACATTTTCTTGGTATTCCTAAACCTTATTCATAAATGATTATTAATTTTCTTTAGTAGGTAGTCCACCTTCTACTTGATGAATATTATGAATCTCAACAAACATACCTTCTTGTTTCTTTGGTTCATTATGCTCAAGCTTAATTATCTTAGGTCTCCATACTTGGGTTAGTATTTTCTCATGCATTCTGAGGTAAAATCTAGTAATATGTCCCATGTCATGACAATTATAGTAGACTATATTATCCCTACCTCTATCTAACTAAATTATCTTCCTTCTAAAATTTCTTTCCTTATGACTAAACTTGTGATAAGCATAATAATGAACATTAAAAGATCTTTCATAACTCATGGAACTTGGCTGCCTGATAAATATTTTCTTATTGATCTTGGTGATTGCATATTTATTGTCTTGAGCTGACCTCTCTTGGGCTTTCGTAGTCTTGTTTACCTTGATAACAAATTACTCATGCTCATCCTTTAATTAATCTATCTTGGTCTTTAATTGAACACTCTCATCCTCTTTAGCTCTCATACTTTAAATTGTAACCTCTAAATGAATTATAAGATCTTGGATGGTCTCCTTATCCCTTTTATATTCTTTATCCATGTCATCCTTCAATCTACATTCTTGTTTTTCAATAATCTTTATAAAATCAAGATTGGAATTCAACTCATCATGTTCACCTTGCTTTGAACTCAACTTGGCATTTGTCTCTTCAAATTGAGTTTTGAGATGTCTATATTTTTCCTCTTTTGAACTTAGATTAGTCTTTGTAACTCTTAATTGATCTTCAAGATCCTACATGGTCCTCTTGTCTTCTTTGAATATTTCACTTGATCTCTCAAACTTGGTTTGAAGATGACTTATCATTTTATTATGTTTCATGATTTATTCGTTAAGCTCCTCATGCCTCATCTCATGTTCATCATCCTTGGAATTAGAATTAATCTTCCCAACCTCAATATGACTAAGATGTTCTTCAATAATTTTGACCATTGATCTCAACTAAAGATTTTATTTTCTCAACTGCTTATCCATCTTTGTAACTTGGATCACCTTTAAGTGGTTAAACTTGCATAGAAGGTCCTACTTTGATACCAATTATTAGAGGTACAATCATTAAGAGGGCAAGGTGAAAATGATGCAAGATAATAAAAATTTAATTCCTAACTCTTAAACATTTAGCATACACCAACTTGATCAAGAAACATAAACATGAAAGCACATACATCCAAAGCATACATAAGAGCATACATGACATGAACACATCATATATGTGGGAAACCCTCTTGGGGGATAAAACCCATTGAACCTTACAAGATGGATTATAGTAATATAAAACAAGATCCAAAATTTATACCAACATCAATTGATCAAGGAAAACCCATTCCTTAGTTTAGTGAGACACCAATCTCATAAGGAATTACTACCCCTATCTAGTTGAGCACCCATAACAACTAGACCTTTATCAAGCTTTACCTTGTAAGGAGGAACCAATCCCCTAGGTAACTAACAACCCACTTAGCTACCTGAATAGATCACCTTGAACACCTATTTTTACTCTTCAAATGATGATGATAACATTTATTTTCACTCTTCACCTCTAATCTCTCAAGCTACCTCTAGGGCTAACTTGCTCAAAATGCCTCTTCTAGGCTCATTAGATCCAATGACCTATGTGTCCTCCTACATCAACTTAATCAGATAAACATATCTAATATTTTTCACACTCTAATGGTCTTAACTAACCTGTACCTTCTATTTCAAGGTTCTCTCCTTCACTTGAATCCACACATACACTCTCAAGTTTAGAAACCACCATCTTTGCTTTCACTCTTTATAGAATATTCATGAATATTATCTTCTTGGTCAGCCATAAGACTTTACTTAACCCTTAATACTTCTATCATGATAACACATATCTTAATACCATCCTTAAAGATTGGCCATATTATCCATGGGTCACACTTAAGTAGCTATGCCTTTCAATTATGCCTTAGTAGCCCTTATAGGTCTCATGGAGACCTATTATCCCTTTAACACTTCATTAAGAAAAAAAATAACACAAGATCACTTTTAAATACATGGGTACACTCCATATGACATCAAAAACATCTTCAAGTGATTAATCCTACCAAAACACTATTTTTCTAAAGCATAAATTGCTAAAATAATATTCTATACACAAGAACACCATGAATGAAGAAAAATTAAACTTTGGAGCTCAATAACTTCTACTATACAAACATTCAAACCTTGTAATAAAATTTTATGGATGTGCCTTGAATTCATTTACAAATTTTATTTTTATTACATCAAGAAATTCATCTTGGATCAAAATATATGGCTCAAAAATAATAGACTAGTTTTCCCTCATTAATTTGAATATTTGAATTCCAACAATCACTATGTAAATGCTAAACATAAGACACTTTGAACACATCTCATGCTCTCTATAAACTTTGAATAAATACACACCATTGATCTCATTAAGAGTATCTTAGTATTTACCTTGAAATTCTCACCTTTGGTCTTTGATTTGAAGTTACGTGATTGTGTCACTTGGCAGCTTTGCATGCTTTCTACACACCCTACAACTAGTCACCAATAAACTTCTACCACTTGGTAGCACTACATGCCTTCTGAGTACATTAACTATTTGAATCTAATTAAATTTTACCACTTCACATCTTGGTGTGAAATCTTGACTATTTGACTCAATACTCTTTGTTAGATCATAATCTGCATGATCATGTACTTACCATTGATCTCTATCTGATAGGTTTCATAATTTTTGTTAGATCTATTGCTCAAACTCTGTGATTGTGACACATGTCACTAGTGTGTGTAATATTGACTATTTGACTTTTAATTTCACCATTAAATCCTTATCTATTTATATTAAATCCTTACTATTAGATCTATGATCCAATTAAATGCTCATCATAAATATTCAATATCACAAATTTGGCCAAGTATGGGAACTTGGTAAACTTTGTTTGAGAAGCCAACTTTGTACCTTATTAACTTTTTCTATGCTCCATTTCTAGACCTAAAATTTAAACCATACAATATCCTCACATAGGGGAACCAATCCATATATCAAGCTACTCTTAAAACCTTTATATGTGTGAAATATGACATCATCCAATTGCTTACTTATCCTTATCTATCAAGATGACTACTTGAGCTTAGACATTCATATGACTATTTTGATGAATTTTGTTTACTTTCATAAGAATTCTAATCACTCATAACACCCTATAGGGTCTCTAAAACATGTCCATACCATTAAAATCATCCATTAATTTCCTTAATAAGTCAATCATTGAAGAACCATGTAAGAACACTGAAGCACACTTTATCATTGTCATTCTATTACAAAAGACACCTCATCAACATCCTTGATAACCTTGGAGACATCATTGACAAACCTCCAACATTATGTATTTTTTATAATTTACTTGTGATTTACTTTTCTTTGTATTTACATTTTTGTACTTTGAGATATAACCGTTTCCTTAGTAGTAGTTTCCTTTTTAGATGTTCTTTATTTATGACACGTGAGTAAAACATCTTGGAAATCTAATGAAATAGTCTTTTCAAAATTATCCAATGTTTCTTCCATTTGCTCTAACTATGATTTTACATGTCTTGATTTTAACTGTGTAATGGTAAGCTATACAAAAAATAATATTTCCTTGATATTAGGCCCAATAGAAACTGGTATAGTGATATGCCCTATTGATTCCTCATATGTGCTTGTATGCCATAATTCATTCTCATCATGCCATAATTCATTAAGAAAATAAATAATACATACATTATAATGTACCTTGAAATAATTAAGAAAATCAAGATGGGTATGGAGTTTCTTCAAATCAAGGGCGATTCTATGAACATCATAAATTTCCTAAAAGGCCTAACTCACTCATCATGGAACATTTTAAGAATTCTAAGACCTTGATGTCTCACTTCAAAGGGGTGTCATTAGTGCACTCATATAGAGAAGGGAATAAAAGTGCTGATAAGATGGCTAACATTGAGGTCCATTCTAGATCCTTCCATAGTTTACATGGTACTAACTTCCCCATTGACGTCTTTCCCTTAATTGAATTAGATAAAGGACAACCTACATAATAAAATGATGAACCCTTTAATGATGAATCAAATCTAGTTTAAGGGAATATATGACAAAACATGCAAGGATATCATTATCTAGTCCTATCTTAATATTTTACATGCTTACCCTAACTTGACATTCCATAACATTAATTTATTTGACCCCAATTCTAACATGCAATGCATCTCTAAGGGTTTGTATTGGGAAGCCTATGGTAGAATATTGAAAAACAAACCATGGGTGGTGATCATAATTAGTTTGAGACCATATCCTATGAGGCCATCAAATTAGATAAGTATGTTTGGCATAAAATGGTCAAAGGTGGCTTGACAACCTTCATGGAGTGATTGGTCAACCATGATACAAAACTATCCAAGGACTTCACCTAGGGATGGAAAGATAGGGAGGTTCATATGCATGGACTAAGAATCTTGATAATAGAAGAGATTATTAGGGACATAATAGGTATGGACTATTCTTGTGTCAAAGTGTTTAAGGACAAGAAGAGGAAGGAGGAGCTCATTAATATCTTCTTCAACAAGGAGAAGAAAAAACCCAAAGCAGTGTCCCAAAAAGGGTTCATGAGGATTGAATTGATGAGGAATTGGCCTGATGTCTATTTAAAAATTAGGTGGTATATTACATTAGAGGGTAAAAACATAGTGTTATTCTCCCACCACTTTCTCTTACTTAATCATTTTAAAGGGCACACTATTAGTCTCCCATTTTTTGTTAAAATCACTAGAAGCTATGGTGATGAACTTCATTGACAACCCTTTAGTAGAAATCATCCATCAAGGTCTAATTATTCTTTTATTCAAGAAATGGGAACCTTTGTGATCTAAAACCATCTTAGAGGTGATCAATATTCCTAATGACCAGGAGGATTTGGACAAGGATGAGGACTTTTTTACCATGTCTAATGTTGAAAAAGATGATAAGGAACAGTTTGAGGGAGCTAAAGGAGAGTCCTCCTAGGGGGACTCCAAGTCAAGAGGCATAAATAAGGGCATCCCTATTTACATATACCCTATGTATAGTAAGGGTTAGAGGATTCTAAATCCTAGAAATAAGGAGGTTATCGAGCACTTAATGGACAAGCTATTCACTAATATTGCAATATAGAAACTATTCTACAATGAGATTGTGGAAGAATTTGATAATCTTAAACAGATGCTAGGTCTTGGTCTGGTAGACATGCAGGTTGGCAAAGATCCTATTGGTATTGAGTATCTCAACCCATATGTCAATAATATCACTCAAAGTGAAGAGGTACAAGATAGTAGGGAGCTTGAGCAAGAGTAGGAAGAAGCCAAGTTTTCTAGCCTGAAATGCAAGAGGAAGGATGACAAAAAGGAACAATAGTGAGCAACCACACTAGAGGGAAAGTGAACATCAAAGGGGAAAGTTTGATGGCCAAGAAACTAGTCATCTCTTCTGAATCTAACTAGTTGGTTACCTCTCTACCTTCTTTTGTTTTACTAAGATTTTGGTTGAAGTTTAGTGTCTTTTTGGTGGTTGGGTGTTTTCCTGTTGGTTTCTTTTGTGATCCTATTTGTTTTATTGATTAATCACGTCTATCTTTTTGTATCTTTTGTATGGGAGTGGCCCCCCTTGACCTAGTTTTAACTAATCTAATAAAAAAATGTACCTTATCATCAATGATAATTCCTTATCTATGCTCACCTTTTATAAGATCTCAAATGATTATTAGTTCATTTTAGGTTTATATGGAAATGTGTGACCTTTATGAATTCTTTGGATACATCAAAATTTATACATTATTAAATAACAAAATATGGAGAAGATGACCTTGTGGGATTGTTGTTATATTCTTCAAATGTAATTACACCCTTATACATAATTTGTTCAATTCTATGTTGCAATACATAAAAATTATTAACACTATGCCCATTGATGTGTCAATAGCTACAAATGATCTTTCTCCCCCTTATTTTAAATTATGTTTAAGGTGATGTCTATTAGAAATAAATGTGATCAACTTCTTATCAATTAGTGTTCATCAAATAACACCTAGTCTATCATGAAGTCTCTTAAACTAGAGATGTTGGTCAATAATAGAAGTTGCAAAAATCATGTGAGTTACCTTCTTATTAATTAATTCTTAGATGTAACTTACTTCTTAGGTGAAGATTCATTTTGGAGACTTGAGGTTGATGAATTTTGGGAACCAACAAAACCAAAGGCACAAGTGTGTGCATGTATAAGATCACACTCATAAGAAAATATATATATGCAAAGCCACTCAAAATAATTATAGGTATGATAGAGTGTTTTTTCCCTGAGTAGAGGTAAAAGACCCTCACTAAAAAGGAATTGCTTCTTCAAATTAGTTGGTTGATATAGTAAATAATGTAACATATTTTTAAAGATTTAATTGGTTCACATGACCTTGTTGAATATTTTAGAGATGATTTAATGGTAACCTGAGACATATATTCTTATTGAAATGGGATAATAAATATTCTTATAATTGAACAAAGAAAACCATGGACCCACTAAGTAACTCATAGAACTAATCCAAGGCTTTAACTTTTAATTTTTGATGAAAAATTCTTATTAATAATCTTTCATCACAAGAATGTTCTCCAAGAGAAGCCATAAAGTGTTAAAGTTGGGTTTGATGATCTCTACACACACCCAAAAACTAAAATATATTCATCATAAATATTTGTGGATATGAATTATTAAGTATCCTTTAGATTATGGGTTGGCCTTATATGCAATTACTATCAAACTTAACATTATAGGAATAATTATATTTATGACTAGTTTGATAATGTTCAAATATCCTCACCAAAAATTAAAAGGTGGTTTTATTTATAAGGGATACCTATACCAGCTTTCCAATTGATAGATTCAGAGGTCTCATTTAATTCCTAAGTTTTAATTTTTTATAAAATCCTCTTTAGCTTCTTTATGAGTGTGTTTTTGGTAGAATTTAGGAATGATTACTCTAATATAATTATGAGGCAATCCAATGTGAATATTAATCATGAAATAAAGAAGGACATTAAGCTACATGTCTTATGTATCATAACTTTTAAGCAAGCTAGAATTCATTCGAACAGGCTCCACAAGATTGCTATATAAGAAGGAGGCTATCCTGGTGTTCTCATTATAGTATTATGATTAAAGTCTCTTAATAGGGGTGGGGAGTTATTTAGAATAAATCCTATTATTGAATATTATATTTTGGAAGATAGGGAGGTTTAGGATGTGTTAAAAATAGGAGGGATGGCAAATTTTATAAAAAGAGTGGAGGGGCATGATCTGCACCTAACAGACAAATATTACAAGGATTGTAAAAATTATATGATGGAGTTCAATAGAGTGTGTATTGAGATCATGGAATATCTCATTGCTCAGGTAACATGGATAAAAATTTAAGTAAGAAAGGTTTATACAACTATTAGGGACTATAAAGATGAGAAATAAAAATTCTTGATGGAATGGGAAGAGATTTCTCCCTTGCATAATGGTTTTATAAGGGAAAAATTGCCTCATTCATATGATGAGATAAAAAAAAAGTGATATTTTATATAATGTTAGAGGGAATACAAAACATAATGAGATGGTCTTATTTCATGTTCTTGAGTTATTTCTACCACCACATCCCTATGAGTTTACCTTTTTATGTCTTGAAATCATTGGAGAGATCCATCATGGATGTTATAAATGGAAAGAAGAAACAACCCCTACATCATGAGGTTATTTTCATGATCTAATTTTTTTTAAAGGGGATGAATTAGAGACCTAATTATTTCCCAACCTAGGTTAATATAGATTTACTCTAGGGTAGAATCATGCCCAAGTTAAGAATATCTCTAAGAGGAAAGAGGTAGGGGAATTTTTAAGGAGGAAATAAGGTGGGTGGTAGTCATCATGTGGGTAGTAAAATAACTAATTAGGTTGATACAAAATAAGAGGTAGTGGAGGGCCATCAAATTCTCTAGACAATTATGGCGTGACTAGTGTAGAAGAAAATAAATAGGGGAAATGACAAGTTACATAAGGGATGGGGTTTATCCCCCAATTGATGGAGAAGTTTAACTTAGATAAGAGAAATCATAATGATGAGTTTGATAAGGTTGTAGATAATTTGAATCTTGAAATAAGGATTGTAAAGGTTGAAGATGAATTGTTTATGCAAAATTCCATCTTAAGGTGGTTCATGAGGGCAGACTTGGCTTGGTAGGTGTAGATAAATATTTTATCCCTAAAAAATGGGTAGATAAATACCAATATTAAAACCCTTGTTGATTTTAGCCAATCATCCATGGAGAACAACCTAGACACCATATATTCTCTTAGATGCATTTAAAATGTTATGAAGTAACGAGGTGAGAAAGCTAAATGTAGTGAGGTTAATAATGAGGTTGAGCAATCCCAAGTTTTCCACAAACTTGATATGGAGCTGGGAAGAATGAATTGCAAAGAAAAAATGGCCATGGGTGGCCAAGGACCTTAGTTATCCTCTTATAATTTTTCATGTTATTTTTGCGATGTCTTTATTTTAATTTGTAAATTTTTATTTTGGTAGAAGGTTACCATAATTATCTAAAAATTTATGAGGCCTTGTCTGTATTTTTTTATATAGGGTCGATTCCCTAGTTCAAAAAACCTATTTTACCCACAATAAAAAAACATTATAGGCATTAGATTCTAAGGTTAATTTAACAAGTTATTTTTGGAGTTTACTTATTACATGCATCATGGACACTATATGGTTAGTAATCATGGTTATAAATTGGGAAGCTTCATTTATGGGTTTCATTTCATAATTTATCTTAAACATGGGCATATAATATTAATCACTAGTATCCTTATCATTACATTGCTTAAAAACATTATCACATTCTAAATCATTACATGCTTTTAACACATCATCACATTTCATGTCAATATAAGAATCATAACATTTAGAAACATCATTGCATGGCATATCATCATGAGAAACAACATCATCTACCCATTTTTATATTATATCTTTCCTAACTGTAAGATTAATAGTACCAGTTAAGTAATTATTTTTACTTTCTTCTTATTATACCTCATGACTAATGGAAATGTATAGGGAATAAGGGGAAGTAAAACTAATATCTTTAATGATGGCATTAATTTGATGTAATTTTCATTCACTACCATTATATAAATATATATCATAACATACCAATCCTCAACATCTTCATCAACATAATCATAATCAACATAATTTTTACCCTCATTCACATAAACACAATAATCATTATCATCATTCACTTTATCATGATCATAAACATTTATACATTCATTAGTATAATCATAAGGTATAATATGCATATAAAACAAGGATTATATTCATGGTATGATATCATGGACCTCCATATCCAATATAAGCCCAAGGTAAATAATTAGGGAGGTATTTTGGATTTTACTACCTTAAGGTCTAGGAGGAGGAGGAATGAAAGGATTAATACATGCCCCTACCATTACGTAGAAACCAAAAGCATATTAGATTCAATATTCATGCAATATGTGTTACTAAGGAGAGAAAATAATTGATCATTATTAATATCATCCTTGGTTTTATTATAGGTATATTTAACCCATTTCATTGCATTAATTTTAAAAATATTGTATATTTTATCAAAGAAACATGCAATCATGATGAGAATAACTTAGATCACAAAATAGAAAATATTATCATCCATTAAAACTATGCTAGGGTTTTACTTATGTTAATAGGGAAAATCAAAAATCTAATTTGAAAGTCAAACCATAATGCATGGCAAATATAAAATCCTAAAAAATAAATGTTAAACCTTAAGGTTAAAATACCTAGGGTTTTCCATGCTCAAATCAATGATCATGTTCCACAAAATATTTTAATTATTCTATGATTAATTTTATATAAATAAGATAAAAACTAAAAACATTAAGATTCTATAAAAAATTGAAATAATCATGCAAATATGAATGTAAAATGGTAGATTGATATTGTACTTACTATATTTTAAAATTATGGATAAATGGAGGAGAGATTATCTTAATTTATTTGTTAGTTTATTTGTTTATTATTTTTTCACAGTCCCTAAAAATGTTCTATATTTTTTCTGTGACCCCATAGATCATGAAACAAGAACTCAAACCATGCATGGATGTTTCTAGTGAAACTCAAGCCCCTGTAGAAATTGGTACTAA
This sequence comes from Torreya grandis, assembly GCA_037957365.1. Classification (NCBI taxonomy): domain Eukaryota; kingdom Viridiplantae; phylum Streptophyta; class Pinopsida; order Cupressales; family Taxaceae; genus Torreya; species Torreya grandis. Next base: position 128,663 of record JARHVA010007130.1, read on the forward strand.
ATTTATTTTTATAGTTTATGATTCCTCACACCATTTAACCTAAACTTATAGATATCCCTTAATTTTTTAATCATCTTCAATTTTATGCATTGATATTTAGTTTGATTCTCCTTGATTTGAAAACATAATTATACTTTTAACATAAGAAGACCCTTGAAAAATGGCTTAGAAAGTTGGGTTGGACAAATCCAAACATTCTTTAATGAGTGACCAATAATTACGTAAATTATAATAATATAAAGAGGGATAAAACCACAAGTAGTTCTTCCACCTAGATGTATGTGTGCACCATCTTGATCAATCTATAATGCAATGCAATGTTTGGATTTTAACACTTGGGCACCATGTGACTTTAACCTATGTTTGTATTCAAACTTGGTTCTAAGACTACTCTTTTTAAGGATATTTAGATATGTATGACTTTATGATGATGTCTCAAAAGAGTGATAATGTATTTCTCAAGTTTGATAGAGTTTTCCAGGATGAGTGCTCGATGAGTATGACCTTAGGATCAATTTGTATTTATAGCTTAATATTTAATATTCCAAATATGACCAACCTATGAAATGTGTCTATCCTAACCTAATAAAGATATCCCAATTTTAAAAATAATTATTGAATGTAATGGGATGATAATAGTGGAAGCAAACAAAGCAACAAAACCATAATTATCTAATTGTTGTCATTACCATCCTGTGAGTTAAATTAAATGATCTAAGATATGGAGACATTCTATTTAGGATAACAGAAGGATTACTAATAGACTAGGGTTATCCTAAATGTGTAACTAGTAATTTGGGTTAGATAAGATAACAAGTGGGTATAGGGATAGGGGAAGGTGTACATAATAATTGAATGTGTATGCAAAGCCAAGTAACTCAAAGTGTGCTAAAGTTGATGTTTCCAAGTGTCTAATACTATATTCAAGTATCTACACTAAGAAAATTATATGGAAAGGGATGAACTATGGTATTGTAGACACCTAAATTTATCCTTTGGAACTTTGGAAACATTAATTTGGACATAATTTGACATACTTAGTTAATTTACATATATCTGAATCTTGAGCACATTTTCCCTCTATTAGTCTACCCATCCACTATCTTATCCAACTTTATCTAGTAGATATATTTGCTTAGGATCCACTTGGTATATAAAAATAAACCTTTAGAATCCTAGATAAACTTTATGCATACCTCAAATCATCAATAGTACTCCTAGGACACTTCCACCAAACTTGGATACTGCCAAATACTGTAGATGCCTTCCTTTATTGGTAATATCCAAGGGCCCTCAATGGATATTTTTAAAATTTAGAAATCTCCATTAGGTTAGGATAGACACATTTCATGGGTTAGTTATGACAAATAATTAATATAGAATCACTTATATATATAAATAATCCCTAAGATTTTTATAGGCCTAAAAAGACCTTGGATCTCTCACTCTTTTGGAATATTATTCAAATTTATATACACATCTAAAATATTTAAGGAGTATCCCTATATCATCCCATAGAGCCAAATTGGAATATAAAGTGGTCAAATTTGCATGGTGCCAAATGCCAAAGATAATAAAATGGGACTATATCTTGATTTTTCATTATTTTTCATACTCACGTAGGTGGGAGAACTACATGCAGTTGAAGCCCTCTTTAGAGTATTGGAACATAGGTAATGTTTATCCATTAAATGGGGAGAAGTTGGGTTTAATCCAACCCAAAATGCTAACCAATTTTTAAGTTATCTTATCACCAATCAAATAAAATTAACATTTTGGACAAAAGGAGAGAAAACAAGTATCGCCATGTATGATCAAAGAGTTAACACTTGTAGAAGTAGATTTTAGGTGTAGGCATAGTGTTGTTATAGGTTGTGTATCCCCATAGTACACAATGACACTTATAGTAAACCTCTATAGTGTTAGTAATTATAGGTGTTTGATCTTGTCAAAATAATCCAAATAAATTTCCAACCCCAATTTAGACTATGAGAACTTCATGAAGAATTCATAGATCTTGTGACATATTTTGTGAGTGACATATAGTTAAAATTAGCTAAAGAACCAAACCTTATTTTTTATTATAAATTATAAATCAAGTGGTTAAAATATCTATTATTACATTTTAATTAATATTAATGTGTTTATATCTATTATTTCTATAATTTTAATTATTTCATAGTTTCAACTAATTTATATCTCTTAGGTGTAAATTAATAAAAACATGTCTAAGGATCAACTATACATGTGCAAGAACTCAACCCTTAAGAAACAAGTTATTATGGAGATACATACTTCACTAAGTAATGTGCACTTAGGCTTCTTAAAGACTTATTAGAGAATCAAGCAAAAAATATTTTGGAAAGGGATCCAATGGGAATTCAAAAAAATTGTGGTAAAATTCACGGTGTGTTAATAAAACAAGGATGAGACAATTAAGACCTCGAGTGTTCTACAACCATTATTTATTCCTAGCTAAATTTTGGAGGATGTGATAATGGATTTCATCATAAGGTTTCCAAGTCTAAATGGAAAAATATCATTGTGGTTATTTTGGATAGACTTACCAAATATGCCAATTTTTGTGCCTTGTCACATCCTTTTATAGAAAGTACAATAACATCAATTTTTTTGGATACATATTAGAAGCTACATAGGACCCAAAAGATAATATTAAATTATCATGATTATGTATTTACTAATAATATTTGGATTGATTATTTTCTTACTTGAGTACTTAGTTATCTCATATCTCATCATATCAGCCCCATATAATGCAAAAATGAGGTCATTAAAAATTTCTTGGAAAGGCACTTACAACATTTTGAATGGGATAAATTGGAGAGATGGGTTTAATGGATAACATTATTAGAATGGTGGTGTAACACTTCTTTCCATAATTCATCCAAAATGTCTCCTTATTTTGTATTTTTTGGGTACCAACCACCAACCATATCCTCTTCTACAAGGATATAGGTAAATGTTTGGTTAGTTAAAGACCACATTCCACACCAAAAAAAGGTAATCTCTAGTCTCAAAAATAATTTAACAATGGCACAAAACTGATTGAAGCAACAAGTTAGTCAATACCACACATAAGAACATATTAAAGTCAGAGATCAGGTTTTTCTATGATTAAAACCATATAATAAAATGTCCTTGAAGCAAAAAATAAGTATACCAAGATTTCACTTAAATATTATGAGCCCTATTAGGGTTTGTAGAAGATTGATCATGTAGCATAAAATTTGGAGTTACCTCATTCAACAAAAATAAATATATTATTTCATGTATCCTACCTAATAAGGTCATTAGACACAAAGTTTTAACCCAAATAGTTACTAGTGATTTATTAGGAGGGAAGAATTATTTTGGAACTTGAAGAAATCTTCCAAACATACATAAAGAGGTAATAGGTGAGGGTGATTATAGAGTAGATGTTCAAGTGGAAAAATTTAACTTGTGAGGAGGATGTAACATGGGAGGATTAAGCATTTCTAAAGATCATAAATGTTGGTTTAAAGGGGAGGGGAATGCTAAGCACTTAACTTCTAGCATGTATTGGGATATATGTAGTCAACTTGTGGCTCACATAACCTTTTACTTAGGCTCTTGATATTTTGTATATATTAATATTGGTATAAAATTTATCCTATGAAGTATACATATCCTTAGTAATGCATATATAGGAGGTAGTGGTTGGTATTAGATCATCATATTATGGATTCTATCATTATTTCAAGGTTGTGTAGGTTTCCCAATTGAAGTGTATAAGTCATATCTTTCCAATATTTTGATATGTTATCAATTTATGGCATGGATCAACCATATTATTCTATTATTATTGTGATATTTTACTTTTGTTATGATCTTGATACTTATGTTTCCGTAAATTTCTATGATTTTTTAATCTAAGTAATTTCATTAAACTAAAAATGAAAATGATGCATTTTGGGGTATGCATTATAATAGGGAAACTATGAGCTTCCTTGATAATTGTTAAGCCCCTTATCAACATACAATATTAAAATACAACATTCCAATAATGACAATAATTCTTCATTTGAGAAAACCAATGTAATGTAATGTGTCACTAATATGAACTTTAATGCTACAATGAATGCTCTCTAAATGGTTACTTTATTTCTCTAGAATGATTTTAAATGCTAAATAGATCACTATGAAAATAAATTTTATCTATTTTTTAAGATAATATGTAGATGTATAAATGTAGTAGGATACATATGTATTTACAGATGATTTAATTTCAAATTAAGACACTATTGATGTGTGAATTGACATTAAACAATCAAATAATGAGCAAGATGGGATAAAAATATGTAAGATCACCCAAATAGAGCTAAACCACCCAAAACACCAAAACATATCAAGTATATTTATAGGATCCATAACTATACTAGATATGTTTTTACACCCCATAGCCATATTAAGTATTTTTATAGAACCTATAACTACACTGAGTAGTTTGTAGGCCCCATAATCATGCTGAGTATGTTTCTAGGGGATCATCACAAGACCTTTAATTTAAGAAGACATATGAATGCATGAGAGAGAAGGGAGGATATGAAAAAAATAAAATAAATTCCTATAATTCCTATTATAGAGTAATAACTAATAAATGCACATGTACCTTAGAATTATGTAATGTAATGACTAAAAATTACCCAGGGAAAGTTTTTAGGTGTCTACATAATGGCCCACTTTTATGTGCATGTGCATACATATAAAAATAGAATAAACATGATATGGGTACAAGAGTATGTACCCTTGAAGATCATGAATCAAAATTCAATGTACCTATAAATCCTACAAGAACATTATTTCTTTTTATACTCACACATGGTGAGTTTTATAGACACTCAAAATTGGCTTAAAACTCTTATTCTCACATTTTTACCCAATCAAAATTATTTGGAAACCTTATATATTTTAACCCATTTCTAGGATATACCCAACCAAATATAAGTCTATAAAGCTTAAACTTATCCAAATGATTATCAAAAATGTATTTGTTTATACATATAGCCTACATATTATCCATTAGCTAGCATTGCCTCAAAAATAGAGCTTGGCTTATTTCATAGGCAAACCCATGGTTGTACGATCTAGTCATGGACAAATCTATACCTGTAAGAGTTTATCTATCTTATCTTTATGGGTTTATATATTTGTTATTGTTGGTCATGAGCCTTAAACTTTTGCATTTGTATTTTAAAATGTTGGTTGATATAATTTATTCATCATAATTCATCCTATAAATACAAGGTCTTGACAAACCATTTGAGAGTTTAGAGATTAGTAGATAAGAGATTAATAAAGAGGAGTCTAATTTTTGAGACCCAACTACACTAAGGGTCTAGCTTGTAATGAAAATTTCCATTCAAGTTATGCTTCATTGAATAAAATTCTACACACTAATGATATTTATCCATCTTGATCTCTTTAGAAATTACCTTGTGCCAAAGGAGGGTATTTAAACTTTAGTAGTTGCATTGATAACTTATATGGAAGAGGTTATTGAAAAAATTAATTTATATATTAAATTCGCACACCATAATAACTATAAGGAGGTTTAATTCTAAGTGTGTGGGATACGTAATTTATAACACTGCTTTAGTGGTTTCCATAATCCATTACTTTTATTTTATTTTTGAGTGTGAAATCTAGGTAAAATTAAAGACTAAGACACATAATATATTGTTCCCTACACATTTTTGAAGTGAAGGCCTAGTCACAATTAGGAAGACACAATACATAAGCATAAAAAACCCAAACCACTAAACCCTAAAAAGACACACCTGACAACATGGGCAAAATCAAAGTGGCTAGGCTTGCATAAGACAAGCTCATATAGGTAAAATTTTGTATTATAATAATATTTAAGTATGAATACTTAGGATTAGGTCAAATATATTAAAAATAGTTAGAATGTAGACTTATCTTTATGAGATAGTCAAGGTGTGATCATTTCTTAGCTTCTTTTTCAATTAATTACCTTGCTTTAGTTTAATTTTATGACACTTGGGATTTTTTATGTTACTTAGCCTCTTAGATAAATAGAAATTATGTATTTTTTTTACATTCTTAGATTTAATTATTTAAATTTATTTACTCTTTATTTTTCTTAGAAATTAGAATTAAGGTAAACATAAATGGTAAACCTTGATATTTTCTAAATCTCAACTTAGGGTTTCATACAACCCTTTTATTTCACATTTTTATGGCTAATTTAAGATCAAATTCATTTTCATTTTTGTTTCATCCCAAGCCTTAAATGTTATTTAGGTACCTACATAATTCCAATCTTGCTTAGGGTTTGATTCTTCCTTACATTTAGCTAAGGGTTTCACAAACTTGCATCCTCTTAAGGTTTGGTCAATCATTTTCAAATCTAATTTTCAAAATTTTACTTTGATTTTTTCTCATCCATTCATCAATAAATAGTATATATCATTAATTATTCATTTTTTGGTTATTATCATGGACCATATTCCTGTAATTTTATATAATAATGACATACTATACCATTTAAAATTTTGAAAAAGTGAAAGGGTTAATCAACACTTTAAAGAAAATCCCATTGTTTTTCATCAATTCATTAAAACATATAATGAATTATTAGCTACAAATGTTCCTCTTATGCCTACCTCGAGGATTTATAATTATGATCTTGTAACTTATATGCCTTGTATGGAATGTATTTTTTATATTATATAAATAAATCCTACCTTTATTCAAAATAATCCACCTATACAAGATAATATAAATTCATCTACCATAAATGATATAATTTGAAATATAAATGAGCTCATTTAGGGCATCACCATTCCTATTCCTAAGTTAGACATGATAAAACAAACTATAGGTGAGATAAAAAGACAAGTGTGATATAAAATTGAAACTAGAAAGCTTCACGTCTATCATTAAAAAAACAACATAAAATCAAGGTATCATATTAAAAAATACATATTAGATATGACTTTTTCACATGATTTGGTCATTATAACATTTAAATTACCTAATGTTCATGGGGATCATTAGATGCATATTTACACGACCTTGACTTATATAGGTGATTGTGAGTATCATTCCATGATGATACTTAAGTCATTTCCTAAACCATGATTTATGATGATTTAAATTGGTTATATGATTTGCCTAGTGGTTTGTTGGATTTTATAGGACATTTAAAAAAAATCCTTCCTTGAAAATTATGTTACTAATAATGGACCAAGAGATACATTATAAAGTGTTCAACATCTAGAGAAAGATCCCAACAAGAGCATATGCTTTTTGATATTTCAATTTTGTTGTCACATACATTTCATAGTGTATCAATCATGTGTAGATAACTAAATTTGGTCACAAGTACTTAACAATGTTAATTCTTGATATGAGTTACACTCAAATATACAACTCTTAATCTAATTTCCTTTAGACATTTATCAATATATATGATTAATTCCTGTATTCACCGTCACTACTACACAATAATTTGCAAGTTAATGTTAAATTTGCCTTATATCACTCTTGGACTACTCCCAAACTTAAGCCAATTGTTATTTATTTTATAAGATAGGTCCATGATATGAAACCAAAAACCTATCCACTTAGTCCAAACTTCTCCCCACATCATTTAAAGGCTAGTTTCCAAAAAATTAAGTACCCATTTGGGTCATCTTTCACATTTTTCAAGTTAGCTAAAGGAAATTATTCAAAAGGTTCATTATATAAATAAATCAAGGCCTCATTTCAAAGGGATTTGATTTAGAATATAAAAATTACAATAATTCACATTGATTAAATATTCTATAATATTCCAAAATTTGATATCAATCACTAGTAGTCACAAATAAAGTCTAAAACATTTCAAACCAAGTTAAGAGCTAACATTATCAAGTATCAAATCCAAAATTTTAGCTGCATACATATAGTCAAGGATAAAATTTTTAACATCATTCTATGTGAGAGAACTACATGTGGCTTTATTACATTATTAAAGTGTCTATATATGTAGGTAGTATAAAATCATTAATGATGGAAATTGGATTAGTTAAACCCATCACACTCCCCTTTTTTTTGTAGGGTTTATATCTCTCATAAGTACACCTACAATTTACAAATTAAAGAGAATAAAAATAAGGTTTTTTATTGATACCCACATAATAAAAATATTTCATCCCTTTCAATAGACATAAATTTAAGTGGTAGAACAATCATATTTTTGTCTTATTATAAGCAAACAAGTCCACAATCAATAGACAAAGCCACACTCATAGCTATCCAAGGAACACATATATGTCCAAACATAATTATAGAATCTTATTTAAAATCTAACTTATCACACAATTTTATACCATTTATCACTTTTATACACCTACTACAATCAACTAAAACTATAAAATGATAAATATCTTACTCTTAGATGTACTTACTTTTTTTAACATATTCCATGTGTTAATATATCTCAAGTTTTAATTCAAATTTATTATTTAATTCCTAAAATATGAATAATACTTATAAGTATTATACCTATTGAAAACTATTAGAAAAATTAATAGATTGAAACATATTGGTGAACTCGTATAATATTTTTGAGCATTGCTTTTCATATTTTTGTTTTAAGGTTGTAGTTGAATTCATGATTCCCATACATTAAAGAGAAATATGATCATCCTTTCTATGATTTTATTGATCATTAATATAGGATTTGTCTTTGACCTAGGGGTTATGGATTGAATTTTTGATTTTCATGTACAAAAATATCTTATTATGTTGGGTTTTAATTTCTTTTATTACTTTCTAGAACTGTGTTTTGACAGTTGTAAAAATCATAAGAGTTATTATTATAGGAAAAATGGTCATCTATTTTACCTAAGACATTGTGTGAGTGGTAATGTTTCAATACCCAAAAATTATATAAATACATATATATGTATGTACTTTATCTTCCATGTACCTAACAAGTATATCAGAAGCACATAGTGTTTTTGATTATTAGCCATAAGAAGCCTTTCAAACATTTAGTTATGTAGTACACTATAAATAATTTAGCCCCAATAATTTACTCTAAATGTACATCAAATATGGGATGGTGTGTATATGGGATGGTGAAATATTCTTTAGGTAGTGCCCATTTGGGTCTTATTCCCTATTTATGACTCATATCTATATATTTAAGAGCCTAAAAATCAAACACACCCCATCTAGTTACACCCATTATGAAATTTTAAAATTAAAAGTTTCAAAATAAATCATAGATATATTGGATATTCATTATTTATAATTTATAATTCAAGTCATGATTATTCTAATTTCATGGTGCTGACCAATGGTATTCAATATCTTTCATAATCATTCAATAAATTGGGGACACTAATGTATAAAAAATCAAGGTTGTAATAAATCATAATACATATTATATGCATATGGAATCCTAAGTAAACAACTCTATAGTGAAAAAATAAGGTAACCAACATGTACTTTATCATCCCACTACACTTCCCACACATCCCCTTGAGGGTGCTTATCTACATGTTCAATCAAAAGTTCATTAGGTTTGTGTTTATGAAGAAACTCTATAACAAATGGTTAATATAAGGGAATCCATAGAGGTATTAAAAATTAAATGAATTCAAATATTACATTACTTGGGGAAAAGGTTGTGTATACCAAAAACCCTATGCATGCTAGTGTTAATTGTATTTATATCTCTACATTTAGAAATATTGTGCCTTAAAAGATATCATCTGAAGTATGGGTTAAAAGTAACATAAATATAAAAATTATTGTTAAATGAGATTTCATAAGAATCCAAGTGTAATTTTATAAGATATGCTTCCAAAATAGTCTATTACTTGACCTCCTATGCATCCTATAAGGAAATCAAAATATAATTGTGGATATCATAGAATGCATGGACATCATATGAATAATTTGTGGGATTTGAAGAACATAATACAAATTATCATCGATAGTGGTTATCCTATAATAGATAAATAAATAAAATAACCTACTCATACTATGATTATATCTCCTAAGGAACAAGTACAAAAAGAAAAAAAGAAACAATTATAACAATAAAGGTTACACAGGAAAAAATTATAGAAAAAATAATTTTTAAAAAGAAGATTTATAGAAAGAAAACATACACAAGGAAAATTAGAGAAATAAGGGTTTAAAAAGGAAAAATTATCACAATAAAGGTGGCAAAAGGCAAAATTAGAGCAAGAAAAGTTGCAAAATGAAAAATCAGATCAAGAAAGGTTACAAAAGGAACAAGAGAAATGAGAAAGATTAAATAAGTAAAAAATACAAAGGGGAAAAATTGAAAAGCATATTTTAATAAAATAATAATAAATAAAATATAATTTTCAAAAACAAATTCAAGATAAGAAATAAAATATCCTTAACGGTTTTTCATGAACAACAATAAAAAACTAGCCATACTGAAAAAAATGTTAATGTCACAATGTGGTTCCAAAGGAAGTAACTAAAAAGTTTTATTTATATCGAAATACTTTTATTAATTTTCCTCAAATCTATGTAATAATGTTAATATTTCATATTTTTATGAAGCCAATATATGTAGTATGACACTTCTCCACTATTTTTATTAGGTTGTAGAGCTAAAAGCTTCAACTGTTGCAAACATCGAGGAGGTTGCTGAGTTCTAGGGAGACCGATGTCGGTAGATTGCAGTGCAAAATGAAACTGACATCAAAAGGTGTGAGCTGAAGACAACCAGCATCGGCAGAAGGTTGGCCAACGTCGGTCACCTCCAGGCAGACAAGGACCGGCGTCGGTCGCCTGTGGTGGTTCCAGAACTGTTATTGACGAATAGTCAATTAAGTGAAGCGAGAGTTTGCATGTAAAGGCTAATTATAGTCTTGAGTTACATGTCTAATTATTATAATTAAGAAAGTCTATTTATTATATGCGTGAGATCTATATAATAGACTCATGGGCTGTATTGTAAAAGTGTGCTAGAAAGCCATTGAGCTTGAAGAGAGAGCTAGAGTAGTTCCTCCTAGTTCCAAAGGGGTGCTGAGTGTGTATGATCAGGGAGAGTTGCAAGTTGTGAAAATTCTACTAGGAGATCCATCGGGGTACTGGTTGAAGAATCATAAGGACTTGGTGAGGCAAGGACAAGGGTTCTTCAGGGTGTAGAGATATCTACAGGGTAAGTAAGGTCTGCTGATTTGCAGGTGGCAGCAAGGAAAGGGAGATCTACTGGGAGTATGGTTGTGTACTTGGTGTACTGGCAGCATTGTTACTGACTGGTGGAGGTGAACAACAATTTTGTATTGGAGTTGTGTGTTGGGACCATGAGAGAGAGGGAAGAAGTCCTTGAGGTGTGGCAAGCCTTTGAGGTGGAAGAAGAAGTGGCATCTTCTTTATTGTATTTTCTTCTGAGTGATTATTAATACAATTGTGTATTATCTCTCATATCTTGTGTTGTTTCATATTTCTAGTTACTTATAATTCTAGTTAAATTCTGTGTTTAGTTGCTAATACAAGAGGTAATCATATATACTCTTATTGGTGGAGTAGGATCCTGACAATGTTGGATATGACAACCAACATTTGGGTAATATTACTAGGCCTTAATGATGCATTAGATACATTTAGTTTCCAATAAAACTTGGGATAAAAACATGTTACATCATATTTTACATCAATCCTATATTGGATCAATAAATTTCAAAACTAGTAAAATCATCAATGAGAGCAAGGAGGGTATTGCTCGGTAAAAATCATGACTATGTTAAATTTGATCATGAATGTGCGATTATTATAATTTCAAGAAAGGATGAAACTATAGAGAAATAAAATAAAAATGAAAATATCTCATCAACTAATATTATAGAAAATATAGCTAATATAATCACGTCAGAGGCACATGATATAACATAGATGGCAAAAAATAAGAAATCAAAAGTTTAATACCACAATATGGTGAAATTGGTTTTACATATATAAATGAAAAATATGATAAGATAGGAATATCACAATTTTAGGAGCAAGGGGATGATTATGATTATGATTATACATAATATTGGTATGATACTTTTGATGACATTGGACCTACATATCAACATCCCATCTTAATTAGTGGCTTAACATTGAATTAATTAGGTGATTGCATAAGTTATGTAAGAACTCCATGTGAATGCCTTATTACTCAAATCAATGGTTAAATTTAATATTTTTTACTGTACATATATTACTAATGGTTATTTGATTACTCATGCACTTTTATTCGATCTTAGCACATGTGTTCATATGCATTTACATAGACCTTAGTTCTAACTCTTGGCTTTGTTTTATTTAGCCCTTACCTTTTGATTCTCTATATTGATCCAAATATTTATTTTCTTAAAATAATTCCAATACACATATTTTTAGGTATATTACTTTATCATTCTTTCATATTGACTATCTACACATACTTTGCCTTCCATTTTAGATTACATGTTACATGAGAACTTACTGATTATTGCCCATTAGGGGCATACAAATAAATATTTCTTATAATAATCTAAAAATGACACTTGAGTGATAAGAGTGTTACTTGAGACTGCCCATCCCTAACTCAACCCTAGACCTATCTTAGGGCCTATTTAGAAATTTATCCAACCTTTGTGTGGGCCACACACATCCCTAAACATTCCCAAAGTAGTCCCATAATCTCACTTTAGCATCTTAGCCCCTATTACCTTAGGTTTTGCCACCTAGACAGTAACACCATAATTTAGACAATAGTGCCAATGGTGCTAGTGTCCTAATTTGGCATTATTGTCCTTTTCCTACCTTTGGCCACCAATAAATATATTTTATAAACAAAAATAACCTGAGGTTAGCCTAAACCTCTTTTAAGACTTGCACAAGCACTAGAATAATATATAAATGAGTTTTATACCTTTATCTACTAGATGGAAATCAAATGCAAATAAAACAAAATAACTCAAAATAAGTTGTGCACAATCAAGGTTATCAATCCCTATCCTAACCTAATTCTTCATATAACCATCTACAACCATTCCAAGATTAGAATACTTAGATTTACATTATCACTCCACTCAAAAGCACTCAAACCAAGATTTATACTAGATTCACTTACACTTGCACTAACACTTAGGTAGGGAAAAATACATAAGGATTAATCTCTCTTAGAGTATTGATATGTAGGAAAATCTCATCACATTGGGGTGTTGAAAATGTCTAACCTACCTCACTAACATCACAATTTATTACTTGTGTCAACCAGATACCCTAGCAATATGGAGGTCTAGGGTTTGCATACAAAATCAATCAAAATAAGTCATTTATAGGGAATCAAAATTCATGTGCTAAGAAATAGACTTAGTAGACTTAGACATAGATACACCTAGAAGTTTATAATAGTTCTTCATAGAGGACACTAGAACTAAAAAGACACTAACACCATTAGTGCTACCATCTAGTTAGGGTGATACTATTCAAGAAGGGTTTTGACACTTGAATCCTATTTATGACACTCATATTATCTCCTATCCCACTTTTTAGCCTCTGATCTCCTATCTCAATCAATTTATAGCTAAGTACTTATTTACATCATTTATTACTATTTTTAGAAATTTCAAACTAGGTAAATTATATTAAAAATGAGTAGTTATATTTATTACATATTTATACCCTAATTTACTATACTTAGACCTTTTAACAACCTAGGGATTACACTCCATAACCCTAAAAAGTTAAATCATTTCGTGAACCTAACTTACTTTAAATACTAGTCAAACCCTAGCCCTAGATGTTATTAAGGTTTCTATCATTTTTTTTCCTATTTTTAGTGTCTATGTTAGGGTTTTTATACTTTATATATTATACCCTATCATCCCTATTCTAAGTTACATTATCAAGTTTATTGGAAAAATAAGATTCTTTTCCTCATCCTCATCTCCAATAGGGTGATAGCTAATTTCCCTCTAATGAGGTCCATGCTATCCCTCTTGTATGAAGTGAGGAAGCCTATAATACTATTTAAAATGTATATAATTAGTGTATCCATCCTTTAAATCTTTTCCTTACCATATCTTCTCTATAACGTGTGTGCCTACATGTTCAATCAGAAACAACTAGGGTTTACACTTGTGAGACTCTATGTGATCAAATTATTAGTATGAGCAAGCTAATCACAGAACTAGAAAATTAGAATAAACTATTACATGAAATTATTACAACATTAAAAAATTAGTATACAAGACAAAATTCTCCAGGGCACACTAGTGTTAATCATGTATATGCATCTTCACTTAGTCAATTTATGGTAAATAATGTTACATATAAAAATAATAAATCACAACAAATTGTATCTACAACTAGTGATTCAAAAAATATTCAAAGATCAAATAGAAGTTCAAGTGAGAGTTTAAGGTAAATGATTAAATCTAAGTTGATCAACCTACCTCCTTTACATCGAATGAGGATATCCATATATTATAGTACATACCATAAAATGCATGGTCATCACATAGATTCATGTTTGGCATTAAAAAAACATATACAACACATCATTGATAATGAGAAAACTACATAAGATAAATTAGTTAAGTAATCCATAGTGATACACAAACATATTAAAAAGGGTTAAATTTAGAAATAGTACAAAATTGGTTACCAAAGCATAACTCAAAACAATAAAAGGTTTACAAAGTAAAATCAGAACCAAAAATAGTAAAACAAGTGAAGGATACAAATAAACCTCTTCAAAATGAGGGACCACTTTCAAAATAGTATGTGTTTTGTAAAAAATATCTACAATAGTTAGATTATCAAGGTCAAGGGCTAGGAAAACATGCCCAAGGCATCATTACTCATATTTTAGTAATTGATAATGTTGGTCAACAAGGTTTGGGATTTATGGAACATACTATGTCAATTCATTCACATATATATTTTACTAAGGTAAAATAACTAGATACATATCAAATGTTACATAAAGAATAAGAACCTAAGTTGTAAAGTCAAAATCATGTTAAGCCAACAAGCATTCCCAAAAGAGTCTTTCTAGAAAAAGATCCTCTAAATACCATATGTCTATGATAAGCACATTTTCAAAGGGCATAGTCATAGCTAATATTACAAAATTTTTTTTAGAAAGGTCAATTCCATAGTATGAGGTAATTCCCCATGCACATACATATACAATATAAGTCAACACCAAAGTTCTAGGTTATTATGATTATTATGATAATAATAATGAATAATACTCAGATTCATAATATAACTCAATTCAACTACAACATATCAATCACATTACATGAGAGGTTACCATTCCTATTTTTGACATAAGATGCATTGATAGTGAGTCTCACATGAGACTCATCAGTTAGTATGTTCCTCCCTTCTTGTACATAACTTATATTAAAAAAATAGAAAAATAAAATAATATGCCAAAACACAAAAATAATCAAATATTTACTCAAAAAATACAAATTATAGATTGTATGCATTTCCATATTTACACTTCTTATATTTTATAGACACTACATATGATATCTATATTATTATAGTTAGTTTTTATCATACATACATGCTTCACTTGTTCTTGTTGAGTGTTTGTAGCTACTTATCAGACCCATGCCCACTACACAAATCCATATTTACTAATATATACCCACTAAGATCATATACATAGATACATAAATTCCTCATTTGATACATTTCCCCATTTGGGGGCATCCTATACATAGTTCTAATTACCAAGTTACATCTTTCTAAACTCTACATCACATATTGAGCATTGTTATATCTTAATAGCGATCATCCCACACTACTCATATTCATTATTGACTACTATTACTTTAGACTAAATTTATGTACATCTTTGATCTTATACAAAATTTTACCACATGTTCATGCATACTTACATTTCTATCTTTATTATCTTATAATGATTGGGTCTCTATGCTTTCACATCTATTCAAAGGAATTTTAATAAGCTATTGCTCTATAGCTCTATGCCACTTCTTTTCATTATGTGTATGCTTTGTACATGTGCCCATGTCCTTATGTGTGCCTTCCTAATTGTGTATGCAGATATTTGAACATTTCCTTCCATGTGGATCTAAGGCAACTTGCTTATTGTTTGCATATGTGGACATTTGAACATGTCCTTGTATGTATTAATTTCTTAGGTTTAGTGACATGTGCCCATATCCCTTATATTATGGTCCCTTGGTCTAATTTTCATGCCTTATGTGTGTTGTATGTATGATTCCATGTATGTTTCATGACTATAACACTTGTCTCTAATTTTTTACACTCTCCAATTGTAGATGCCATGAGGGACTTCATGCATCTCCCCTTCCTAATTAGGTGCCTTGATGGACATATAGCCCAACCCTTTAGGTAGCTACTCAGTTTATTTCTCAATTTTTCTATTCATACATGTGTTTAGATTGTTATATCTATTTTGACAACCTTGTTAATGCTAGATCTAACATACATTGTACATTAAAAACTTATGCTCAAACTATCTTACATTCTAATGTTATGTATGTACATTCTATTGGTTTATTATGAAAATATCATATATGCTTAGGGTAACACACATTTTCTAGATATTTTTATTTTGAGGATAATTATTACAGAGGTTAAACAAATAACCTAAAAATAGGAGGCATTCATAGAGGTTTTTTAGGGAGATCAGGCTATCTGAATACACCTAGAGTATAATTTTCAGCACACATGCACATAACACAAATTTTAATTTTATTAAAATACAATGGGAAAAAATGACACATAAAACAATTTTAGTTGCACATATTTTATTATAGTTGGACATTAACACCTAAATTAGGACACTAGCACCACCAATGCTACTATCCAAGATATGTTTCCACTATCTAGTAGCCTCAATTTCAAGAAATTCTAGATTAGCTAGAAAAGTACAATAGGTATAGTCCATGTTTGCATAGGTTCAATTATAAATTAGAAGTTTTGGCTCAGTTTAACATAGATTCATACCAACTTTCTTAGATTAGGGGCATCATACATATCATGATCATTCCTATTTTAGTTTAGATATAGATTATTATACTCAATCCAGAATCCATATACTCAGATATCATATTTGGGAGCATGTGCATGCCACATTATTTTTGTATGATCACTTGTGCACCAATTGATCATATGGAATTAAAAACTCCATGCCATTCTCTAAAATATACACACTTAACACCATGTTCTAAGTTACACACCATATTTATGCCTTAATCCATCTACAATGGTTGGCATTCTTGAGTGGCCCTAAGTCACCTAATATTCTTGAATGGCCTAGAGCTATTTTACATTCCAGAGTTCCCAAGTGGACATAAATATAATGTAGATAATTCTAATTATAGTTATAAATCTTAAATTACTTTTCACAATCTAGTTGTAGATGCATCTACTACACCTAGGTAAGCATTGATGGAGTCATAGTCTACTTGAGTTCTTGAGCCACCTACATGAGAGGGTTGGACACATAATTAGTCCAATCCAAGCTATTCATAAGTCATGATGCACCAAAAAGTGGTGGGAAATGATGGAGTGAAAACCATATTGAGTTCTTGAGCCACACACACATGGGGTTGAGCAATCCATTTAGCTCAGTTCAAGTTATTGATCGATTGATCACTATCTACATTCACACATAAAGGTTGTCACCAAGTTTATGTATTAGTCCATGTACCTAGTGATGTGTATTCATTCCTTTCATATATTTTATCACTTTACTCAATTTTTTCTTTACTTTTGGTATCTCCTAAGTAAGGAATGATATATGCACATTTTATTTATAAGACACACAATATATCATGATTCACCTACTCACATCTAGATTCATGAGATTTTCCTCTTAAGTAAGTCTAGTATGCTTCTTTTTCCTTTATCCTAGTCATTTTTAGTTACTACATTTATATAATAAGGTCGGGGGGGTGTGCAAATGTAATCATCTAAAAATAATACTTGAGTGCTAATAGTGTTACTGAAGATCACCCATCCCTATCTTAGCCCTAGCCCTATCTTAGGGCCTATTTAGACACTTATCTAGCCCTCATGTGGGATACATTCATCCCTAAACACCCCCAAAATAGTCCTAGATCCTTACTTTAGCATCCTAGTCCCTAATGCCTTAGGATATGCCACCTATACACTAGTGCCATAATTTGGACAATAACATAATTGGTGCTAGTTTCCTATTTTTGGTGTTATTATCCTTTTCTTAATATTTGCCACCAATGGATATATTTTTAAAACAAAAATCACATAGGGTCTGCCTAGACCTATTTTAAGACCTGCATAAGCACTAAAACATTATATATACATGTCTTCTAGCCCTTTATCTACTAGAAGGAAAGTAGATACTAATATCACAAACTAGCATAGAACAAGTTATGCACAATCAAGGTTATCAATCCCTATTATTCCCTATTTATGCATACAACCATCTATAAACATTCAAATCTCAAAATACTCATATTTCTAGTCTCAAGATCTACTCAAAATCACTTAAATTGGCACTCATACTAGCTTCAATTGCACTTGCACAAGTACTTAGGTGGGGAGAACTGCATTGGGTTTGATCCCTCCTTAGAGTATTTGTATGTAGGAAAATATCATCACATTAGGTTGTTTAGGATGTCTAACCTACTCCACTAAAATCACACTTTTATAATTGAAACAACTAGATTTACTAACAACATGGAAGTTTAGGGTTTGCATACAAAATGACTCATAATAGGTCACTGACAGGGAATCAAAACTCATGTGCACATGAATAATCTTGATATACTTAGACATAGGTACACCTTGAAGCTTAGAATAGTTCTACATAGAGGAAACTAGTACCAAAATAAGGACACTAACACCATTGATGATACTATGTAGGAAATGTTTTAACACTTAGATCTTGTTTTTGACACTTAGATCAGTTCTTTTCCTAGTTTAAAACTTCCATATCTCTCATCTTAGTTGATTTATAGATAAGTAATTGTTTACATCATTTATTGCTATTTTTAGAAAGGTCAAACTATCTCAATTCTATTATAAATCAATGGTTGTATTTATTTCATATTTATAGCCTGATTTACTATAGTAAAACTCTTTAACAACCTATGGATTACACTCCACAAACATAAAAATTTAAATCATTTCCACATACACTATTGAGATATATTATTTTGATTCATACGTACAGTACGAATAATGCTAATGGATTTCACCTCCCCCATATTGCAATGATATCACAACTAGTGCATATTATGCCTTGACACATGTTGAAAATTATTCAAATCCCTCCCATTTTCTATTTTAAAATCCTTTCTACATGCCCTTACACATATATATCATAAAATACCAAAAAAGTTCAAATACGTCAAAAATACTAAAAAACAAAAATTTGAATATTTCAAAGTTACAAAAATAACCAAAATATTCTTTAAAAAAATTAGGACTTGAAGAATTTAAATTGTTGCTTTAATTATTTACATATGTTATTTATCACATATTTTAGTAGATAGCACATTCATTTTCATATACATGCATTTCATGAGGTACATGAGTGTGCTTCAAGACATACGTATTATATAGGGATTCTTAGATGTTGGACTCCCTTCTACCCAGTGACCATACATATATTGGGGAAGTATTACTCTATAGACTACATTACACACACACACACACACACACACACACACACACACACACACACACACACACACACACACACACACACACACACACACACACACACACACACACACACAAACACACACACAAACACACACACACACACACACACACACACACACACACACACACACACACACACACACACACACACACACACACACACACACACACACACAACCTCTTTAACATGTTGAACTACATATTTTACAAGTGTTTTTTTAGTTAGTCTTTTCTCACATTGTGTTACAAGTATATGTTACTTTGATATAATTTGACATTGGTACATATGGATGGTGTAGACTAGTTTTAACTTGTTCTTTGCTCCTTCAATGCTATTAATTTTTTGCATGATAGGTTAAACATTACTTTCTAATTATGTGTGGCCACTTGGCCCTATGTGCATGACATATTTATGTCCCTATTTTCAAAATTTGTAATGCCCTTTGCATGTGGTCCTTGGAATTGTTTGTTGTGACATGATCATGTCCTTTGTATGTGGCCTTTGGCCTTATGTGTGACATTGCATGAAATTTTGTGTTGTTCTTGATTAGTGGTGCTATGATGCATATAATGTACTTTTACTATGTAGTCTTATTTAAATATGTTTACTTTACTATGTGCCTCATTACTATATCTATCTATACATGACACTTGAATGCGTTATATTACATATGTTTCATACAAAACTTGATGACATACACTATACTATGATAACATAATCTCCATATGTTGGCATGGTTTTACATGATTCTATATTTATTACATGAAATTTTTAACTCTTCTTTTGAGATGATTAAATTTTAGGCTACATCCCACATCTCAAAATGGGGGAATTACAGTGGGCTTGTGTTAGAGATTCAAGCCTCCATGAGACATGATGTTGGTTCATGAACATAGGCACTATAATACAATTTATAGATTCAATGGAAAATGATTGATACTTTAATTCAAATCTATTGGCACTATGGTCATGAAGGGGGCATGAATATTCTTCATTTTGTTCTGATCATGCAATATAATATAAATTTGTCTATAATGGTGTGATTAATTCTATTACAGGAATGTATGTTCGAGTCCAAAGATACTAAAAAACTTTAGAATTAATTCTAGTGAATCCATTATGTGGTTACACCTTTTATCACGAGTGATGTAGTTCTAGTCTAATAACACTTAATGACATTAACATCACCTCTAGTGAATCCATCATGGTAATACCTTATTTTGGGGTTAGTACATTAGGCACTTCTCCTTTTCATGACATTTGGAGCATGCATTTTTATAATTAAATGGCTTGATTAGTTATTCAAAATTAAGACTTGATCACTCTCAATTCACCAATGGTTCAACATGAGAAACCTTCTCTCCAAGTGTATTGATAAGGGGGCATTCTTATCCATCATATATTAAAAGTTACAAGGTAACATGGGTTCAGCTTACTAAATGTGTACTCCATTTCTCTCCTTTTAATCTCAAATTTTGAAATTTCACATTTAAAAAAATATTTTAACTACTTCATGTGTTATTACATGATTTTATATACTAATTTTCCTATGTAATCATATTTTCATATCAAAAGACAAAGTGTGATATAAACACTTAGGTATATCTTTCTCCTTTAATCTATCAATTTAATTAGTATAATAAAGGGGGGATGTATCTACCTATATATGGTCATAGGTACTTGAAAATGTTAATTATTTACATATCTTATGCCACTTGAATTACACTCAAATATAAAACTCTTTTTTACCATTACTATAGTAATTTATCTATATATGGGTGTAGATACTAGAAAACTACACATAATAGTTCTAGATGTCAAATTGACCCCTAGACCACCTCAGGGACCCCTAGGGACTGTCCCATAACTTGTTGACCCTAAACCTAACTCACCTTGACTAGATTTGACCAACTTAAGCCTTTGACCCTTAACAGTTGATGGTCACCTTAGCCATCGATGATTAGGCTTGACCATCAATGGTCATGTTCCCACTACCTAAATAGTCAACCCTAGTAAACTCCATTTTGATTCTTTATATTTAGCTTGTCTAATTTGTGTTTGAGCCTATGCATGTAAAATATAAATTCAAAATGATTATTGAATCCCTTATTAACCTATTATTTCACCTCTCCTTCCTTACAATAAAAAGAGAGGAGGAGGAGGTGTAAAGGATTTAGGATCAATCAATTAATCAATCCATCATCCATCGATCATCATCTGTATCCTGAATCAAAAAGAACTAGTGAACCAACAAGTGTAATTAAGATCTGAAGAGATACCATCCATTAGCCAATAGTCCAATATCGTTACTCTATCAAAATTTCTCTAGACTCCATCAATGAGTTTTCAACCAACCATCTTGACCCTTCTTCAGATCAATAATTAACAAGCTAAGTATTTATTTTCACTAATTAGTTACTTTATTTATGTTTCACAACCAACCTAGCCTAAACCCGCTTTATATAATTCCATTATAAAACCTTTCCAACTAATTTTATTGAACCAAACAAAACCCATAGTAACCATTGATGGTCACCCTGACCATCAATTTTTTTCCAAAAGCATCGATGGTCACCCTAACCACTGATAGTCTATCCAAAATGACCACTGATGGTCACCTTGACCACTGAAGGTCACCATAACCATTGATGGTCACCCCAAATTTTGATGATCATTGTGTGATAAATAAATTACAAAATATTTTCATCCACTAAACCTCAACCAAATCCTAGTTTTAGTCCCCTACTTGATCACAGAGCCTCATTCTATTTTCTAGACCACAATTGATTCATTTGGCATCAATATCAATTTTTTTATTTACATAATCAGTCAAATTCACCTATTCATTTATCAATCACTTATTTGATTTCATTTTAGTACCTTCTATTATTTATGCAAGTTATTTATCTTTCATTTTTATAAATTGATTATCTACAAGTGTGGATTGACAACCTCTAAGGAAGTTTGTGCATATTGGATCTAGCTTGTTAGGTAATTTATCCTATTATCTAACTAATCAACCATTTATTTAGTGATTTCTTATCTACAGGTCATTCCTACCAAGCAAAATAGGAGTATCTACAACTATTTGGATCAACACACACACAACATACTAGGTTCTATTAACCATACCCTTCTTGATTTTTTTTCTTCCTTCCAAAGAATATAAGAAAAATTTATCTAAAACATTTTGGCATGAGTGGTGGGACCTTTGAGTGTTTTCTTAGGTTCATAGTTGTATCTAGGTGTTTCTTCTTCCTATTTTCTACTCATATAATGAAATTAAATTTTCATTTTTAGGTTTAAAATTGATTGCATCCATTATTTGCTTATTTTATCTCACATAGCTTAATTAATCAAGTGAATTAATAATAGCTTCACTCTGATCACACACACAAGACCAAACCACTCATACTTAATCGTGCATTACATTGACATAAGGCCCAACTAGGATTTCATCACCTAACGGTCACCTTTCTTGGCCATCTTACTTGGATTTCATCACCAAGGGGAGAACCAAATAAACTCTTTGGTTGAGTATAATATTTGGCAATTTGTATATCTTGGCTAAGTACCTGACACCCTTATCACTATAGTGTGTGAAGTGAGGGGTTAGGCCTCAATATCAAGCCATGTATTGATTTCCAATATAGATCCCTTTGAGAGCCTAAACATAACTTGAAACCAACCATGGATTTATTTTCTAGTACCTACTCTACAAGCTAATTCGAGTCACATAATTTTTAAAACTTAAGGCATAAGCCATAAGAGAGACTAAAAATAACCTTATGATTTAACATGTTTTAGTGTGTGTTTAATTTCCTCATTTTTTTATTATCTTCTCTTTGTTTGAGTTGTGAGATTACTTGTATCTTCCTCCTTCCCTTATCTACATGGTTTTAACTAGGCAATAACTAAGAAACCAAGTAAATCAAGGCCCACCTCCTAATCATCCATCTTCCTCTTCTCCCTCATCCATAGAGTATATCTTAGATGTAAATAGTTCTCCTCATCCTTATAGGATTCCTACCATCCCTTAGATGGTTTCCCAAGGTGATGCAAATTTCTCTGCCTTTATAGATAACAATGCCGTAGCCCTCCAACATTACCTTAACACCATATCCCACCATACCCATACTTTGGTTCTACTTGTTGACCTTCTCTATGTCATGCCATCCCACCTTATAGGTGACACTTCTATTGTCACCATCTCCACCCAACCTTTACTCACCTAGGCATCATCCTCTACCAACAACCCCATTGATACCACCTTTCAGAACCAACCCACTCAACCAAGTAACACCCAAGAACCTTCTTACCTAATTAATAACCCTTATAGTGTAGGATAAACCCAACCTTTAGGCTCCAATACTTCATTTAAAATAGGATTACCCTCTACTAGTGTCACTACCATTCCTATCACTTCTAACCTACCTACGTCCACCTCATTTTAGAGCTTGGTGTTTCCCATACCTTCTACCATTCTACCCATCAGTACAAAAGTTAGCACCTACCCTCTATCTACTAACCCAACCATACCTCCTACCCAACCTACATTAATCTCTCAATAGGCCCCCATTATACCAAACCTGAGCTACGTCCCTAACCCATAAGGTTATGCACCTCTACCTTCCACCCAACCACCTATCTCCACATATTCATATGTGGCATCATCCTAACCACTCATGTCTATATACCAATATGTGCTATCATCTCAACCCCCTACCAACTATACATATGTTACACCTACCCAGACCTAACACAATCTACCTTACAATTATGGGGGTGCACAACCCCAAACCAATGTGGTCAAAATGTTAATGGACAAAATGATTACTTTGGAGTCATCCATTTTTAGAGCTCATAATATTTTATCATATGACCAAATCTATAATGAACTGATTCACCCATCCATACCCATTTGACCATATCCTCCTCAATGGGAACTCTCAAAGTTTTAGAGTAAGGAGGACCCTTAATAACATTTAAGAGAATTTAGGTATTCATGATATATGATTGCCTATGATGATGCTCTCATTCTTCATACCTTCCCTATGTATCTATTAGGTCTAACACTAGATTGTTATAGTTCTATTACAAAGCATTCCCTCTTTTCTTTTACCTAACTATCTCAAATTTTCTTATATCACTTTTCCATAAACATCTCTAAGAAAGTCTCCATCACTAATCTTTACTCCATTTGGTAATTTGATGATGAATCCATTGCTGACTTTATGGCCCATTGGAGAAGTCTAATAAACCAAATCTCCTTCTCTCTACCCCAACCTGAGTTGATTGAACTCTTTGCTTGGGCTTGTGCCAAACACATTTCTTCTAGCTTACAGGTTCATAGATTTAGGACCTTTGATGAGGATTTTACCATAACATGAATACTATAAAATAGAGCCATTGATGAGGGGAAGTTGAATTTGAGAAATAAGAATTACACCTTCAAATCAAGTGAGGCTTCCTCTTCTAAACCCAGCAACCAAACCAACACTAACTCCAGAAACAAGGGGACCATGAATGAAGTTATCCTTAAGACCATCCCTCTACCCATTGTTAACCAATCTAACTCTTCCAATTCCTCTAATCAAAATATCAAAAACTCAAACCACAACACCCAAAAGTAATTTACTCCACTTTGGGAGTCACACACTTTGGTATTGGAGAAATTATTAAAATCCAATCTCATACAACTTCTTCTGATCAAACCTCTACAATAATTTGATTCTTCTTGTCCTATACCTAGTTGGTACAAGGAGAAAAAATTGTGCACCTTCCATCGAGTCATTAAACATGATGTTATTAGATGTAATACCTTCAATAATGTTGTCCAAACTCTCATTGACAAGGAGGAACTTGTATTGGATAACCCCAATGCACCCCTAAACCAATCACTTGACATATTTAGATAACCATATCCTAACCACTCTCCTTTTACCAAAAATAAAAAAAAAGTAGAATCCTCTCATGCTCATGAGGCCCATATTGTCAATATGGTTCTTGGTGAACTTACTACTGAGAAGACCATCAACAAAATCACCTCTTCCCCTACTCCACTTATTAAGGTAGTGGATTCAACAACCTCTCCTTTGATGAGCACATCAAAAGAGGAAACCATTCCCAATTTATCATTTTCCTCAATCATACAACAATCCACTCTTCCTTTAGCAATCACTCCTAATGAAGAAACCACTTTACCTACACCTTCCACTAAAGATTTACCCTCCTAGATATTGGAACCTTTTAATAAAAAAAAGGTAATCATTCCTTCCCATCAACCCCTGGGCCTATCCTTTGCATCCACTATCTAGGGAACCAAACCCATCTATAAACCCTTCTCTAGACTAGTTAAAAACATATAATTCATATCCAATCCTAACTAGATCAGGCCACCTTTTGGAAACAACTTGGAATCCCTTATAGAACCAAGCAAGATCCTTATTTAGTAGAAAAAACTACCCTTTCCACTATCAAATACAATATCACCATAACCCAACCATTAGACACCTCTACCCATCATACTATAATAGCAATGTCAGAGCCAAACTCACCCAAGGTAATGAAATCACCTTCTACCATCCTAACCAAACCCACCAAGAACCTTAGCATATTTCCTACTCATAAAATTACTCACCCATTAGTAAAGTCAGATTTAATCCCACTAAACCTATCAAATAAACCCTAAGCTAATTCAACAAAGAAGGTAAACCTACTTAGAATCTCAAAAACCAAAACTCTACCTCCCCTCTATTTTAGGACCTCATCCCTCTACCATAATTGGGAAACCAACCATCCCAATCAAAACCCAACCACCACTTTTGGTTATTCCATCACTCTTACTTTCATCCACACCTATTTTCACCAAACCACCCATGCACATACCTCCTATCTCTCAATCATTTATAAATAAACTGCTTATCTCCCAAATGTCTACCCCAAAACCTTCTAACCCCAAACTATCAACCTCTCTACCAAAACTAAAACCATATTCTAAGAATGTTCATTTATCCAAAACCTCTACCACCAAGCCCACTCCTAAAAGGGAATCCACCTCAACTACCAAAACCAAGACCTCTCCACCTTTGCTCAAGTCTTACTCAAACATCTTACATGGGCTAATACAAGCATCTTTCTTAACCTTGCCACCTATTAGACCATTTCAACCACACAGTCCTAAGCCATCTTGGTAAAATGAAAAATTAGTATGTTCATACCATATGACTCCTAGGCATGGCATAGAGAACTTCAAAGCTCTCCAAGTGATATCCCATTAGTTATATCATGAATATGACTTATTATCATATTAGCCTTTTATGATCCCAACATTGATCTAAGAACCAATAACCATCGACCAACACCTACCTACTCCTCCACTGTCACCTCAGAGTGAAGATGAATCAAAGCAATCATCTAGCTTGAATCCTCCCCCAATCCATACCATACATGTGTTCACACTATCACAGGCTCAACCAAAGGACAAGGGAAACACAAAATCATTTATTCTATGGATATATCCCTCTTTTACCAACCAACCACCTAGCCAATGCCAAACACCTTTACCTTCAACCAAACCTAAAGTGTCCATCTTAGGACACTCTCACTCTAATCCATCTAAATCAATATAATGAGTAGTTATAAAATAGCTTCACCAAACACTGGTAAGGATGAATTTTTATGAACTAATCATTACCTTACCCCATCACTGCCAAGTGATGATAGAGGGTTTACAATCCATATAGGTCTAAATGAAAGACCCACAAACTCTAATGGCCTTTGTTGGAGCTCTTCAAATTTCCAACCTTGTTACCTTTAATATTTAGAAATACCATCTAAATGACCTAGATCATCCCCTCTTCATTAATGCATACATCAACCAAACCTACATAAAGCATACTATGATTGATGGGGGAACTAGTATCAACATTATTTCCTCCCACGCATACAACCAAATCAAATTACTTGAGAACATTATGTTAGAAACTTTAGTAGTAGTCTAATAATTTAATGATACCATGGCCATGACTTCAGGAACTATTGTCTTTCACATTTTCCTATGACCCCATATGCTTCCTAAGCACTTTTATATAGTAGAAGGAGAGTTATAGTAAAACATCTTGATAAGATGCCCTTGGATTCATTCCATGGGTTGTATGCCATCTAACCTACACTGGTGCATCAAATTTGAGTATGAAGGTCAAGTTGTTACCATACAATTTGACCCAAATCCTTTCACATCATGCAACATGACGTACCAAACCAATGATGTTCTCTTTCCTCTATCTAACAAGCCTTTACTAGTAAAAAATAAAGCTCCATCTCTCTTTGCCATCAAAGCCTCCACTAGTTCATCCATTCATTCCACCCAAATCCCAACAACAAACCCTTTAGAATCAACCTTCCAAAATATTTCATTGGGGTAGTAACACCTTCTAACCTTTAAAGCCTTCCCTACTCCCTAAGAGTATGGGAAACTTGACCACTAACTCGATTATGACCCCAATATCATAACCATTATTCCTTTTAGACACTCAATTTATTAAACCAATTTCATTTATAAGAGACTTAAGAAACCCTTGACACTTTTCCCATCTCTTTTTCACCTCAACCATTCACCTCCAACTTCTCCTATCTAGACAAACCAAACATACCTTTATAGGTGTGATTGGAAAGGATTTGGTCTAGGTCAATACAAACATGAGCCAAATTATTTTCTTCCAATCAAAACCCAAAAACCTCATCAAAATCATGGCCTCTATTTCATGCCACCTAAATAACAAACCAACTAGCCTCCCATTACTATCATTGATGAGGAAATCCCATCCTCACCATTTAATCCACCATCATAAGCTGAGGATTTTAACATCATCCCCCCTAATTTTTTTTTCATCAACATGATTAGCCTCAAAACTTTGACTTATAAAAAATATGGGGCAACTGTAACCATTCCTCTAACTCACCCTAAGATGATAAGAGATGACTCTCTAACCATTAATACCATTTAGTGTCAGGATGATGATTCCATTCTCACCTATCTTGGTGTATAAGATTACTATATCCATAAATATCTTCCTCCTAAGAATTCAACCATGTTCAATGAATCCACCATGGATATTAACTTGGGCACTCTCAACAACTTGTGTATTTTCAAAATTGGCCAATCACTAAATTTCAAGGAGCTTCAGGACTTCCCCTCCCTCCTATAAGACCACATCATAGAATTTGATTTGTATTATAGTGACATGAAAGGAATCAACCTCTCAATTTATACCCATAACATAGTCACTAACCATGATACCAAGCCCATTAGGCAATAAATTTGGTGAATGCACCCTTGTATAGCCCTTTTTGTCAAAGAAGATCTTTAACATCTCTTATCCATCAATTTCATTCAATCTACTGACTACCCCTAATGGGTCTCAAACATTGTACCTATCACCAAAGACATATGGGGACTTTGTATTTATATGGAATTTCATGACCTTAACCTTGCTTGCCCAAAAGATGACTTTCCTCTACCAAGCATTGACTAGCTAGTTGATCTTATAGCTAACCATGAGATGTTATCTCTGATGAATAGATTCTTAGGTTAAAATCATATCCTAATTACCCCTAAAGATCAACACAAAATTTCCTTCATCACCCGATGGGGAAACTTATACTATATGGTCATGCCTTTTAGACTAAAGAACACTAGTGCAACCTACCAATGTACTATAACCTACATCTTCCATGACCTTATTCACAAAATCATCGAAGACTATGTTGATGACCTTTTTGGGAAATCCAAATGTTGTAAGAATCATTTGGCCATTCTTAAGATTATATTTGAGTGACTCATCCATTACCATGTTTGCATTAACCCCAAAAAGTGTACTTTTAGGGTCTTGTTAGAAAATTTTCTTGGTTTTATCATCTCCCTTCAAAGAATTGAAGTTGATCTAGCTAAAATCAAAGAAATCTCTGGCATGCCCCCTCCAACCCACCTTAAGCAACTCTGCATCTTGCAAGGGAAGCTCCAATCCATTCATTACTTTATCTCTCAACTCTCAGATTAGTGCCAAGCTTTTCACCACCTTCTAAAGAAGGATTTATCTTTTAAGTGAAATAATGACTATCAAAAGGAATTTGATTCACTTAAAAGGTACCTTTTGTCTCCACCTATCTTCATTCCTCCCAAGGAAGATCAACCCTTTTACCTTTATATCTTCTCCACCAACCACTCCTTAGGGGAAATGCTAGCCCATTGAGATGAATAGCATAAAGAACAAGCCATCTATTATATTATCCACATGATTATAGAGTATGAAACTCGATACATAATACCAAAAAACTTTCCTATCTTTGGTCTTTGTGGCCACCAAACTCTACCATTACCTTCTTAATCACAAGACATATGTCATAACCAATACCCATCCACTCAAGTATATGCACTTCAAACCATACCAAAACTAGTGTATGTCTAAGTGGGTCATGTTTTTGGATAAGTTTGACTTTGAGTTCCTCTAAAAAAAGTCAATAAAAGGGTAATTCATTACCAAATAATTGGTCAAGGTACCATTCGCAGACAATCAACCTCCTCTTCGTGAGTTTCCTAATGAGTCCATCATAACCCTCTCTCAAGAAGACTTCACCTATCAAGTGACCATGTTCTTTGATGGATCAAAGTGTCACCATGGTGGGGGAGCTAGGATCATCCTTATTCCCATTCATAGTGAACCTCTTCCTTTATCTTTTGAGATATATTTTGAATGTACCAATAATATGACTGAGTATGAGGATCTAGTGATAGGTCTCCCAACTGCATTAGCCTTGGGAGTCAAAATGATCAACATCTTTAGTGACTATCAACCTATGGTCAATTAAATCAATGGCTGTTACCAGTGTAAGAATGATGTTTTTAAGTAATACAAATAATTAGATAACATACTCTTAACATCATTTGAACACTACCATATCCAAACCACTCCATGATCTATAAACAAGTTTGCCAATATGATGGATTCCCTCACTTCTCAAATCCCATTTACACCCTCTAAATCTAAGCTATTTATCATCATCCACTAGCTTACCTAGCCTTCTTATGTCAAATAAAACTCTCCCAAAATATTTAATGTGAAGGAGACCCAACTTGACCTTTAGTACTAGTAGACCTTTCACTATCTCAACATTGTCATCATTCCTGTCAGTCTTTCTAGAAATTCTCAAAGAGCATTTATCTAGAGTACCTCATGTTATACCACACTAGGGGAGGTATTTATAAATGTGTCTTTGATAGTATTTTATTTTATTGCCTATGTATCCATGAAGCCCCTCATGCTATTAGGGAAACACATGATGGGATATGTGGGGGACACATTAGTGGCCTAGCCATCGCTAAGCATATCCTTTACCTTGGCTATTACTACTAGCCTACCCTTGACCAAAAATATTGTGATTATGTGAAAAAGTGTGTCAAATGTTAACACCATGCCAATTTACATCATATACCTAGCCATATTCTTCATGTATCCAAATATTTATGACCCTTCTCAAAATGGGGTTTGGACCTTATTGGAGAAATTAACCCCCATTTTTCATAACAACATCATTCTATCATCATTGTAATCAAATATTTTACCAAATGGGTAGAGGCTATCCCCCTTGTCTCAACAAAAGCTAAAAATATTGTTGACTTTATCAACCATCACATCATCTATCATTTTGGTGTTCCTCAAAAAATTATCATCGACAATGGAAAATCCTTCAAAAATAAACAAGTCCAAGGTCTTTGTGACACTTTCAAAATCAAGTTGAGTTTCTCTTCACCCTATCATCCACAAGATAATGTATAGGTATAAGCCTCTAAAAAAACTCTCAACAACATGCTCACTAAAATGGTTAATGCATTTGGTTGGGATTGGCATTTACACATCCCCTTTACCTTATGGGAATATTGTACTAGCATTTAAACCCCTACAGGTGCTACTACTTTCTCTCTAGTTTTTGGAGTAGAGGCTATCTTACCTCTTGATGTCCAAATTCCCTCTCTTCACAATATTTTCAAGATGTCATCTTTGAGAGAAATTATCATCAAGAACGTTTATCCCAACTTGAGCTACTTTATGAACATCATTTAGCAACACTCACCCATATTTTTGTCTATCAAGAATGCATCAAACATGCTTATAACAAACACCTTAAAGTGGGACAGAGACCTCATCCTCAAAGAAAACCAACATGTTACCAATATAGATAAAAGAAAGCAAGGAAAATTTGCTTTCAATTAGCTTGGACCTTATATCATAATGCACAAGTATGGATTAGGAGCTTACCAATTATCCTCTTTTAAAGGGAACCCAAAACATGAGCCCCTTAATTCTTCATATCTATATCCTTTATTTTGTTAAAACATGATCAAACTCAACTTTTGTCTAACTTAAGTTCATCCATTTTTTTAAACCACATTCATCTCCTTATTTTAGGAACAAATGATTAAAATTAAATCATATGATTATCCATCACAATCATAGCCTAATTTTGAACAATGGGTACCATGTCTATACCCATGGCATGATTCTCATGGTACTTTCCATCCCATTCCTAAGATGGATTCCCATAGTCATTTTCACCTAAACCTCTTTTAAACCTAATTAACGTTCTTGTGCTTTTAGTTTTACCTTCATAAAAGGTGAACCTTTAAGCCTATATAAGCAAGTCCATGACATCAAAAGCAAACACCAAATTAAAAATCAAAATAAACCATATGGGTCACTCTCTAGAATTCATAGATTTATCCCTCAAAGGACAACTACACAAACATATCAAAATTGCTCAATATAAGATAGACTGCTCCCTTAAAGGACAACTATCAAAATCCTGAAACAAAGCACACAAAACTTAGACCACTCCCTTGAAGGATATGGTTGAATAAAGAATTTATAAAAGCATAGCAATTTTTTGGAAGATTTACACATTGATAGACTTTCCCAACCCCTCCAAAATAATAAAGCAAACAACCCATTATCAAACATCAAAAAATAACAAAATAATTCTGATAGCCACAATTGGCTTTCATAAGTAGACTTCTCATATCAATCAGTCTACATCTTATATTAGATGGACTTGTTTATAATGAATCTTTAGTAACCTCTAGAAAATGCAAGCTAGTCTCCCAAAAAGGTTCCATTTTCATCTCCCTCCCTTTTACACACTCTATAAGCAAGGGATTTTGAGCCTACTTAACATTATGTGATCAAGACACCTTTTTAACCAATCAATGCATGCTAATGTGAAACATCTAAAGGGATTATGTTCCTTAAACTAATCTAAATTCAATTTGTTTTATCCCTTGACAAAGAATAAGCATCGTGCCTCCTTCTTATTCTCTCATACTAGTTGATACATTCACTTAAACATTTACCTCTGGTTTGTCTTCTCTTTCTCACATCTGGTTTTGTTATTTAACTTACCTTATGCACTTCACCTTAATCTACACATAATGACCATAATCATAACCACATCACATAATATCATCATAAATCATGTAGAACATCAAAAAAATATACATATCACTGTATTGACTAGTAGATTGGTATAAAAATCATGTGGAACATCAAAAATATAATGTCTTATCACAAATCAATGATCTTGGGGCACCACTACCTCTTGTAGCCTACCCTCATATACTTTCTTATCTACCTATAGATGCATCCCACTAACTTGGTGTCACCGTTTTAGCACTACGTACAATCCCGACCTTATATTCACCCCATTAGGGCTCATCTAGTAGGTGCCTAAAAACCAAGGCCTCATAGTATCACAATTCCTCCGTAGTCACTACATATCTCTACATCGATATAGTCCTTGCTGGTCCTACAATTATTGGTACTCCATTTCCTACTTGCTAAAGAGAATCTATCTCCTACATCACTAAGGCTAGCTAAAACCTAGCTTGATCTCTCTCCCCTATCAAAGTTGCCACCTAACCTAATGTTGCTACCAAGGATACTTGTGTTACAACTAAGGATGCATTGTTTATGACCAGTGTCACTCATGTTTAATCCCTCTCAATGATCACTACATATACATCTAGGATAACCCCTTACATCTAAACCTACTAACTATATCCTCCAATATTGGCATCCATGTCTTATCAGCCACCATCATCACCACCAAAATTGACTATGGCATAGTGTGCCTAGTACCATGCAGTATATCCAACTATCACACCTGCATCATCCACATCTATCCTCATAGGTAACTCCTCATGATCAATAAAATCATGGACTAGCTATGGAGCAGGTAGTGGAAACTCTTCATCATCCCTCTTATATCTCAAGATTGCCTTAGGTATGTCCTAAACAAGGCTGAACTACCTTCATACCTTATCAAATATAATCAACTCTATCTCATGGTATTGTCTACCATATATCCATCTATATCTCTATAAAGATAGAGTATGCATCTTATCGTGTGCCCAGCCTAAAAACCTAACATATGATCTCTAAATCACTTCTCCCATGACTAAGGCATCTAGATGACCCCTATATTAGTCAATGTCATGTGATCTTCCTCTTAGTCATAAGAGGGCATAACTACCTCTCTACCTCATATATTCAACCCTATAATCCATCTTCACAAAACCCTCCCATGGTAACCCCATAGGTTGTAGAACCTAGATGTGCTCATATACCTAATAATGAATAACAAAACCAACACTAATCCCATATATCCTATGGGTGTGGAATCCCCACAACTCTTAATGAATATGAACTAATAGCATAGGTGCCCATGCAAACATTATGTGGCCCAACCACATTTATATGAGTACCCCTAACAATAATAACGGGAACCTCCCACTACTAGAATTTGGTAACACATAACATGTCACCACTATCATCATCATTGTGAATAGCCACATTACATCCCTATCCCTATGGTATAAAGGCATGTAATAGAATCCACCTTGTAAAATCAAGGTAATCTCTATACAAAATCTCCATCTACCCATCCCATTCATCACTCTCAATTTAGTAAATTAGCTCACCCTATATGGGTAGCCTCACTATCCTACAGATGTCCTTAGGTAATATCATCACCTCACCTATAAAAATAAATAAGGTGTTAGTGGTAGGATCCCATCTCTCAATGAGTGCCACTAACATTACAACATCTTAGGGTACATGCTAGTAGTACCTCATGCCTCCAAGGCCCACGTCCTCCATATGATCCTAGTATTCATTAATCATCCTATGCTAAATCTCATCTATAATCCAAAGCACTTTATCCCTCATCTATATCCTCTCCTATGCCTACAAGGTTCAATAATAAATAAAAACCTTAGTTCACTGACATACTTTTCTTATGAAATCTATCTTTCACACCAACTTCTTATTATATTTAACTTAGACAATTTACCTACTATAACCTATACCTATGACTTATATAAAAAGTAAAACCCTTAACTTATCTTATCTAAACTTTCAAACAATCAACCTACAACCTTCAACTATTACCTTTTAACCTACAACCTCCATCTATTACCCACACATTCAAACCTTGACCTTAAAACCCTCATAACTAGCCTTTAAACTTTAACCTTAGCCACCTTTCATTGACCATCAATGGTAAATTATTCTAATACTCAAATACTGATGGTTAATTGACTGACCACTAATGGTAACCACAAAATGGTCTATCAATGGTTGAGTATCAACCAATGATAGTCGATACTTGACCGTCGATGGTCAGTAGTGACTAGTGATGGCCAAAAATGATCATTGATGGTCATTATAAAGTGACTACTCATGATCAAACCTAAACCCTACCCCTTAAAAAAAACCTACTAAAACTCAAAATATATTGCACAAACCTACCTAAAACTACCCCTACCCTCCTTTTATCTACCCTACCATTTCAACTCCAAACACAAAAACAACTACCCAAGCCCTAGCCATAGGTTAAAACCACCCACAAAAATAATTAACCACAACCAAATTCAAGTCAAATTGCACACATTAAAGCTAATATATCAGTTTAATAACATCACCTACCTCATTCCTCAACCATCATCAAGGAGGAACACTAGGGACCAGTACCTTCCCTCACACTCTCCTTTGTCCCCTTTACACCCTCAATTAACTCACATAATCTCACACATTCAATCACTCACCCTCAACTATCACTGTTCTCTCCAAAAATTCCAAACAAGCCTATCATCAAGGGTCAATATGCTCAAATGGGTAAATAGAGCCCCCAATGGTCTTTTTGTCTTTAGACTTTTAGGGCTGACATGTGACCACTAATGGTTAGGGTGACTATCAATAGTTGACCCCAAGTGTCAAACACAACCATCGATGATCAAATTTTTAGGGATTTTTCCCTCTTAACCACAAATTTTCAAACACAATTATTTACCTAAACCTAATTCAATTTCCATCTAATGGAGATTCCCTTCTCTACCAAATTTGACCACTAATGACATAAACCTCACCATTAGCTATTTTGGCCTAAATTTTACATGTTTTATGATAACCTTGATTTAGCCCTTTTAACTACACCAACTAAATTACTATTTTGAGCTTTTGCTACCTTGCATGTACCTAACCAATTTATGTCTTCATGAGAGCACTTCCTACCTTAGATACCCATGAAAACACTGACCTTGTCTAGGAGACTTGAGTTTACTAATATATCCCAACCATCACATATGGTCACGTGTTCCACTTATAACTTATCCTTCTAATACTAACCTTATTTTAACCAACCATGGAAACCTATTCATTGCATGATCTTAGATATCACACTTAGTCACACTTTGTGTGCATGTTTATGTTATAGTGCCCAACCTATCAACCATTTTATCACTAACTTACCCATTTATTAAACCTGTACTTGTTTCTATTTCACCGCATCAATTATTAGTTTGAAGGGGAAAACCTCTTCCCATACTCAAGGTAACCAAACATTCAACCCATAATCCATTTTTACTTTACATCTTGCTGATACAACCTGCATAATAAAAAAGGGCAAAATGTAGACACCAAAAAACTATACACATTGGTTCTAGATATTGAACTGACCCCTAGACCACCTTGGGACCCCTTAAGGACTGTCCCATAACCTGTCAACCCCAAACTTAACTCACCTTAACTAGCTTTGGCAAACTTAAACCTTTGAACCTTGACCATTGATAATTACCCTAACCACTAATGGTTAGGCTTGACCACTGACGATCAAGTTTCTACCACCTAATCATCCAACCCTAGTCAACTCTAGCTTGGTTTTTTATATTTTATCTTGAATAATTTATGTGCAAGCCTATTCATGTAAAATCTAAATTTAAACTACTTGTTAAACCCCTTGTTAACCTATTATTTCACCTCTCCTTCCTTCTTATAAAAATATAGGAGGAGGAGGTGAAAGGGATCAAGGATCAATCAATTTATCAATCCATCATCCATTGATCATCGTCCACATCTTGAATTAGAGTGAACTAGTAAACTAACAAGTGCAATAGAGATCTAAAGTGTTTCCATCCATTAACCCATAGCCAAGTATCATTACTCTACCAAAATTGATCTAGACTCCATCAATGAGTTTTCAACTAACCACCTCGACCTTTATTTAGATCAACAACCATCAAACTAAATATCTATTTTCACTAGTTAATTTGTTTCTATTTTATAACTAGCCCAACCCAAACCCACTTTCTAGAATTTGATTATGCAACCTCACCAACAATTTTTCTTGAACTAGAACAAAACCCATAGTAACCATTGATGGTTTATCCATAACCACTGATGGTCATCCCACCCACTGATGGTCACTATGCAACAAATAAATAGAAAGCTATTGTTACCCACCAGACCTCAACTAAATCCTAGTTTTAGATCCCCTACTTGATCACAGAGCCTCAATCTATTTTCTTTATCATGTTTGATATTGGCATTAATATCAATCTATTTATTGTTATGATCAATTAAATTCACCTATTCATTTATCAAACACTTCTTATATTTGATTTCAATACCTTTCATTATTTATGCAAGTACTTTATGTTTCATTTTTATAATTTAATTGTCTAAAAGTGTGGATTGATAGCCTCCAAAAAAGCTCATGCTTATTAGATATACATTTTTAGGTAATCCACCCTATTATCTAACTAATCAACCATTTCTTTAGTGATTTCTTATCTACAAGTCATTCTTCCCAATCTAAAAAGGAGTATCTACAACCACCTAGATCAACGTGCACACAACATACCAAGTTATACTAACCATACCCTTATTGAGTTTCTTTTCTCTTTCTTCCAAATAATATAAGCAAAATTTCTCTAAAATAATGGGCTTGATACCTATGTTCACTATCAATAATACATGTAGATAATAAAATATGATTTATGTAGTATCTTAGTATTGTACAAATGGAAAATATCTATCATGGTTGTACCTTTTAGTTATATAAATTCCTATTGTTGAAAGGACTGCATTCACTATCTATTTATGGCTAAATTTCTTATCTCTTAGTTTGATCATTATTATTTTGATGACCATGCCTTCTATACTTATGATCATTATCCTTCACTACTAATTTTGGACATGTACGTATTTTCTAGCTTCTTGGACACTTACATCCTAGATATCCAACCACATCGATGCAAGTGTCCACTTTTTCTAAAAAGTGTACAATACCCAAAACTCATATAATTTAAAAATGAAATGTATCCTAAAGGTTGTCCTAAGTTATTTAGTGTGATATATTTTTAAAAAAGATTGGTATATATACAATATCAACCTTTATCCATTCCTCATATGGAAATCACATACAACTCTTAAGGAAATATACTAAGAAATACTCAATTAAGCATTCAAGTTAGAAAACATGAAATATTCATCCCTATTTCCATATCAGACATAGGAACAATATTTACATAGGTCTGAAGCATTCAAGGAGTATAACATGAGCCATATTTTCCAAGTTACAAACTAGGTCACTACATGTCTTTGATTATCTTACATTACATCTTTGTACACACAAGACAACACATATGAGATAAATACATAATTCTAAGGCACTATTTAGAGTATTATCTATGTAGGCATCACCCATTGATAGAGGGGTCCTTAGGGTAGCTCAATACCATGAGACCACTAACCCATTTTTACCATAGTCACTCCAAGGGTGGAGAAGCTAGGGTTTGATAATTTGATAAAGAGTGACAATATGTGCATGTGATATGTATGAATTAGAATAAAGGTGATGAAAAATCTAAAAGGATCCAGTTAGTTTCATCTTAATCTGATCAATATTTTGTACATGATACTTATGGTAGGGTTAGACACTTGCATTGATGTAACTTTCTAGATCTGAGGTAAACATCTAAGGATATTCTTAGAATTTGATGATTGTTTTGAGACGATCTTCTTGTCCACTTCTAGCTTATTCTAGATTAGATCTACATGAGCACAATAAACCATATAAGAATCATTTGTTTCCTATTCATTGAAAAATCTATCAATAGTTGTACTTTAGTATTTTTAAAAATCTTATTCATATAAATTTAGAATATTATTTATCTAAGTTTTTCATTTAATTGGCTTGATTATTATGTTAGTTCACCATCCTTGTGTAAAAGCTAATTTAATACCCCTTAACCCTAGATATGCACACATATCTAAATTTAGGGATAAACAGTTGGTGAACCTAACCTATTAGTTTTATTATCACACAAGTACTCCATATTTGATGTTCTTTGCCCATTTTTTCATTATATTTATTTTCTTTATTTGATATATCATGGATGATATAGATTTTTTTTATAACTATGATTTTGAAACTATTAAACTCTTTATCAAGGAAGGAGTGAAAATTGAATATCATTGTTCATGTCATATCAAATATTTGAATAGTGTTATTTACCATCCCTCTAACTAGGTCCATGCCACCACCATCCTAATAGCTAAGTTGTATAACTTTCAAAAAGATAGTTAAAACTTTCATTCATGTCCTTATCTACATTTTTAATGAAATATAACTTATTATTAATATCAACATATCAACATATAAGACTATTCATAAAAAATAAGATAATAAAAAACATGTCACAATGCCACACTAGGCCATGCCTAAGACAAATGAGGCAACAAGCCAAGAGAAAAACAAATAAACTAGGCTAGGCCTACAAGAAGCTTTATTACATCAAAAAAGAGATACTTAGGTAATAATAACAAAGAAAATAGTAGAGTAAGGGTTCTGATTAGGAATATTACCCCATCCAGAGCCTAAGAGATATTTCTTTTCAGTAATATGGTCCTAAATAAATCTATAACCATCCTCTTGTTCTAGATTATTTTACATGGAGTATCGAGGTGAGATAACCAAATAGATCCAAGGGAAGCCTTTGTTTGGTGGGGGCTGAATCCTTCCACTCTGTGAGCTCCCAGGAGGAAATCTTCACTTACACTAGTCCATGAGAGGTAAAGAGTCCGACCACTAGGCCTACTAAAAAGAAGGTGGTAGAGAGCCACAACATCCATGTTTAGTCAAGGGGGAGAGTGGTGTCTATGTGGATAACTAGTAGTATGATATCATAAACAAGAGTGGATTCATTGAGAACTACTTTAGGGAGGTTTACTATCTCCCTATAAATGAGTGTTCTGGGGTAGGGAGGACATCACATATGTAAAAACATACATGGCATCTCCTAGTGGTAAAGGAGCTGCCAGAGGTAATCCAATTCCATAGCCACCTTATTGGTTTGCACTTAAATATATAGAAGCAAATTAGTCACACTCATAACTTTACTATAAGTATAAAATTGAATGTCAACAAAATTATTGGAAAATAAATCTAAATTTCATTCTTTCCATATCCAAAATAGAATTCATATTTTGAAAGCATGAAAGACTTGGATGAATTATAGTGTAATTTATGAGTTATCTCTTAATAGAGTATGAAACTAATTAAAGGGGATGAATGATGTGGCTTAAATAAATCATTTGTCCATGCCCAAGCATACTAGGCCTTTGGATATAACCAAAAAATGGTATATGATGGCTTTCAAGTGCAATAAAAAGCATTGGGGTTGAGCCACCCCTAGTTGAGTAATACCTCTACCTATAGGAACTCCTTGGTGGATAAGGCACCAATTAAAGTGAGCTAACTTTAGATCCATAAAATATAACCACATAGTTTGTAAGCGTATCAGCCAAGTAAAAAGGGAGGAATGTATGGTCCACTGACCATTGGTCTTATCCACCATAGGAAAATGGAGAGAATTCCATTTATACCATTTCCAAGTAGTGTAGTTT
Source organism: Torreya grandis (assembly GCA_037957365.1). Lineage (NCBI taxonomy): Eukaryota > Viridiplantae > Streptophyta > Pinopsida > Cupressales > Taxaceae > Torreya > Torreya grandis. The sequence goes on from JARHVA010007130.1 coordinate 169,700, forward strand.
TAGAAAGGTGTGTCCACATACCATTTCTAGTCTTTCTACTAACTACAAGAGGAATTGAATGTGATTTTGTTTAGGATATACATAAAAGCAACTACATAATCTCCTCAAAGGACTATTTATCAGTAGAGGAAAGTTTGTACTTCACCTTGAATTCATCCCAAGGGAGAAAACAATGAGTGTTTTTGTAAAATAAATCCTACACCGTATGAATTCCATTACAAAATAATTTTAGAGCATGTATCTAGGGAAATTTAGTGAGGGGAACCAATTTCATATTGATAATGGCAAAAAACCATATATAATGTTCATTGATAGAGATGCCATCCTAACAACTAGAGTCATTCCATAACAGCCACAATTTTAATCTCTCCTAGGATTTCCATAAATTCTTGATAAAAAAGTACCCCACTATTTTAACTAGAGTGGCAAGAGTGAGGAGATTAGAAAAACCCAAACCTTTCCAATCCACATGATCATAAGGGGTGACATGGGTGATGAAATTATGAATGATAACCTTATAGGCTTCATTACCTTTAATTTCACACACAATCCATTTCACACAAGGAGCTAAACCTTGTTGGGAAACATTGATAGGGCCCATACCACCCCCTCTTAAGGGATAAATCAATAATCCCATATCACTCAATGAAATAATTTACCAATGGAGGGGTTATCCCAAATAAAATCATGGATAATATTTTGAATTTTTAGAATAAAATATTTAGAAGGCACCCAATAGGAAGAATAATACACATGGGTGGTTGTGAGCACTTTGAAACAAAATTTGAATTTTCCAAATAAAAAAGGGGTTTGATTATCTAGTAAAGCAATTTTTTCCACATTATCCAAAACATATTTCCAAAGCCTAGAAGGTGAAGGGGACCTATAGGAATTTAAATATATCATCATGTTGAAGTAATTTATAATTAAAATGTGCTATCCAAGGAAGCAAGGGAAGGAAGGATTGCATATAGCACTAGGTTTTCCACCTTTGTATATAATAACTAGAAGTGAGACAATACTTATAAAGACAAAATATGGAATTATAAACATTATCCTCATCTTTGATGAGAGTGAGGAAAGAATCATCTACAAATTTACCATTGAGAAGTTAAGGGATTTTTATTAGGTAGGGAGATTCCATGAGCAATGCTTTGAGATTGGGCATTAGAAAGGATATATCTGAACCCCCCCATAAGTGAACACATAAAGAGATGGGGATATCATAAACCTTTCCTAATTGATCTAAAAATTCCAAATGGTTCTAAGTTGACTCTAGTAATGGAGAGGAAAGTGGAAGAATTACAAAAGAACATGCAAACTAAATGTAATAAGGTGGTATAAAACCCTAGGGATTGAAACATAGCCAAGATAAAAGGCTATTCGATATAGTCATAATATTTTTCAAAATCAATATTAATGAAGATAGACATTTGGTTAGAATGGTGAGCCCATTCCATGCCTTCCCACAAAATATTAAAATTATGTAGGATGTAATAACCTTGTACAGACCTTGTCTTATTAAGTTGAATAATCAAAGGGAAAATATGGAAAAGATGAAGTACTAAATCCTTGGAAATAATTTTGTAAGAGACGTTGAGTAGAGTGATGGGTATTTAATTTAAAATTAACTCAAGGTTGAAAATTTTTAAAATAATTTTTATGTGCCATTTGTTAATGCATAGGCCCAAGTATTGATTATGGAAGGCCTCAAGGTATAATTAGAAAAGGTCAACCCTGACCATATCACACATGTTTTTATAAAATTCACAAGGGAACCCAACACATCTAGGTGCTTTGTCATTTTACATTTGAATAATCACTTCATATAATTCCTTAATTTAGAGTCTTATATCACAATAAACCATTTAAGTGTAAGTGAATTTGATTGGGATGAATAATAGACATTGGTCTAAATCTTATTGGCACTGGATAGTAGGATCCTAAGTTATGAACACTTACTAGTAGTGATTATCAATGGCTTAGACTATATTAGGTGTTTCATTATAGTGATGGTTTCCTTCCTAAATATATTTGATATATTGGTTAAAGGATTTTTTTTGAGCATATGAAATAATTATTTATAGATTATATCCCCCACTTTGAGCCAGTGCAAGTGATCATGGAGATAAACTCCATGAACATTGTACTTGTCTAAAATTTGGATTTTTTACCTCAGTCTAGCCACCTATAATTTTAAGGTGTCATTGAAAGGGTGTCTCTCAAGGGATACCACCACATGACTTAGGTTTTAGGAGGTGTTTGAGTAAGATCTCTATCTAATATTAGTTAGTTGGGGGCCACAAATATGAAGAAATCTAGCCAGTCAATTGAGCACATCCACCCACCATTAGATCCATCCTATTTATTTATTAGGCTAGGGTACAAGTTTCCAAACCCATTTGATGTGTTCCATGATGGGACCATGGTCTAGTAATGTCATGTTTGGAATAAATGGATTTTTTTTTAAATTTGGGCTTTTTGAATTTCTAGACAATGTAGAAGTAGACTAATGAGTGGTTAGAAAGAAAGAAATATGGCATAACTTCCAATATGAGGGAGAAGGTAATGTCAAAAGAGAAATATTCTTTTTTGGAAAGCATATCCTAATCAATCTATTTTATCACATGATCCATGACAATTTAAATATTGGTTCAAGTGTACCAAACTTTAGACATGGGATGATGACTAATATTAGGGTCATAAAACCCAAATTTATTTCTCATAAAAATTCATGCTTCTCTTTCACCTATGGTCCATTGTATGGGTAAAGTTCCCATATTTTTAGTAGTCTATTCCACCATAATTAGGTCACCATAAATTATCCAATGGTCATCAAGTAGTGAGTTGTAAATCCATTTCCATAAAGTCATCCTTTCATGCTCATCATTGGAAGCATAAACATTAATGATGCCAAAAGAATGATTATTGATATTGAAAAGGGCCAAAATGACACAATGTGAAGGTTAATTTATAGAAGAAACTAATTGTGGATTACACTTTTGGGAAAATAAGGGTCATAAGGCCTCCATGACCTAAATCATGATTGATAGTCAAAACTATACTATCAAACTAGATAACTTCGTTGAAAACATAGAGAAGGAAACCCACCACCTTGATTTATTGAAGGTAAATAATTTTCATTATAGAAACTTTATTCTAAAATCCCTCACCCCATAATTACATGTTGGGTTTGTGAGACATCAAATTCCATGAAAATATCACATTTGATTCATATGGGCAAAATATTCCATTGTATAATCGGTAATTTTTTTTTCCAAATACACAATGACATCATGGATAATTTATAAAATATGAAAAAAATTAATGTTTCTTCAAATACATTATTTCAAACTCCCACACTTCCAACATTTCCAAACAATATCCCCCTCATTAAGGGTGATGATTCTTTTTCCCCTTCATTTGAAATTTATTTTTTTCAAAAGGTAATTAAATAAATCATGGAATCTTTACCAAATAGAATTAAGATACCATGAATAAGTGTGATTTACAAAAATAAAGTTTCAAAATATCTTAATGTTCCAAAAAATGCACTCTTATTGGTATCAACCAAGTTTTCCAAACAAAAGGAATTTTATCTTCCAAAAGGTTCCTTCATGCAAAACATTCTTTATATACCAAAAGAAGTATCTTTACCAAAGACACCTCAATTTCTAATTTATTTATCATTACCAAAGGTCAATGAATTATCAAAGGATAGGACAAAATTTCCAAAATTCAAATACCCAATACCATTATCAAGATATCCTAAATTCAATGATTCCAAACTTGCACTTGTTATTCATGAAGATGATATTACTAATATGCCTAGATTCAAAAGAGGGGGTGGTTTAGAACCAATGATAAAACCTTTCCCAAACACCACCATTCCCAATGATGATATATTTTGTATGATGATTTCTATTTGTGAACTTCAAAGACAAGTATATATACTTCAAATGTAAATGGCTCACCATAATGCTAATACAAACATTACCTTATTCCATAATCAACTGGCTAAAAAGTGTATAGTTGAATATCCTTATCTAAAAGGTTTTAAACTAACACATTTACCTCTTTTTAAAAGTCATAAAGATCTATTTGATAACATGATTAACTATGTGCATTCTTTTGCTCAATATGTTAAAGATGACAAATTATTGCTAAAAAAATTCATGTGAGTATTATTGATGAAGCTCATAATTGGTTATATATCTTACCTAAGGGTTCATTAACTACTTTTTCAAAATTTTATTATGTATTCATTTTTTATTTAAACATACATAAGATGCCTAGGCTTACATTAGAACATTTGCATAATTTCAAATAACATGGTGATGAATCCCTGCAAGATTATGTTATTCAATTTAAACGTACATAATATGACTTAGAATTTAGACCCTTATATTTGGAATTGTAATTCATATTTAGTATAAGTATTATTTTACCACTAAGTTTAATAGAATTACATAAAAAATATGAATCATTTACCAATTTATACTTGGATTTTTATAGATATGCTTCTTTCATATTCAAGTATTAAAACAAACTTAACATCTCCTTCCAAATACAAAATCTTTATTCCACATATAAAATAGGAAGATGAAGTACCAAATGAATACTATGAGAAAATGTGTGGTTTTCCTCACATCCATATGAGATATTTACAGTCATTAATAAACATGGGACCAATACAAGATGCACATCCACAACATCCACCTCAAGTTGAACAAATAAAAAAGAATCCATGCCAACAAGATATAACAATCACATATTAATGGGTGGTGCTTAATTTTGGCATAACCATTTTGATCCTACACAAAGAAAAACCAATTATAATTTAATACATTTGGAACAACTTATTCTTTATATAAAATAATTACAACATAAAAAGAGATTGGAAAGACTCCTTGGGAAATATAATAACACTAATTGCTTGTGGTCCTAAAGTGATTTAAATAAGAGTTTGGGTTATGCCACAAAAATATCAATATGAAATCATAGTAGGAGCACTTTGGTTACACTAGATAGAAGTAAACATTGACCAAATCCAGCAAGGTATCTCCTTTTCTCATGAGGGCAAATTGTTCCATAGACCACATGATGGTAATTATTCTTTTACTTCATAAGTAAATTATGAATAGGAACATGCCATGCACCATTTTCACCTATCCAACCATGTTCCAAACAATGAAAATGATCTAAAATAAGGTTGAAAACATATAATTATACCAAAATTTCAAAAAAACCAAATATTATAAAAATACCCAAAACATTCAAAAAATTAAAAATAACGATTTTTTTCCAACATGTTTCTAGTTGTACTATTTCTTATGCATATGTGGTTTGATCCATGTTAGTATATGACATGTCATTCCTTTCCTATATATACATATGTTTCACGTAATTTTTGAGTATGATAAAATTTTATCCATATACATGATATATTTGTAGACATATAAATATTATCACTATTGTGATAAAATTTCAAATCTGAATGACATTCCACAACAATGCACAATTTGGACCAAAATCAATGAAATGCTCTAATTCATGCACACACGTCAAGTGCAGGTGTTGATTTGTGCTCATGTATTCTTGAATGGGGAAATGCATTTTATGAAATCATTATCTTATTCTAATTCACTTCACATCAAGTTTATGACCAAGCAAATTGTCATTCTAGACCAATTTAAAGACCCTAATTTATTTGCACACATCATGTGAAAGTACCAATTTGTGCCTATGTATCCCTGAATGGGTAAATACATCATTTAAAATTATTATCTTCCTCTTATTTAAATCTAATCAAATTATGAACAAAAAAATTGACATTTTCAACCATTTTGATTAAACATGTGACCAATTTCCAAGAATTACAAAATACTAAGTAAAGTCATTAAGAAAATTTAATTAGATGAAGATCTTAAGTGAAAAATAAATGGGAATTTATTGAATATATATTATTATAAATTCATAATTCAAAATATATAGGCAATGGAATCACCTATGACATAATCAAAAGGGTATCAAACACTAGGCATTAATGGAGATAAATATCAGATTTAAGGCCACCCATGCCTTAATAATGCTCCCTTATTTCAAAATATTAATTGTTTTATCCTAAAAAATATATTTAATCCTTGGACACACATCTTGATCTCAAGATGGGTAGTCATGGTTGAATCTCAACATTTTTGGAAAAGTATAAATACATGAGCCACTATAGATAAAAAAGGATATTTTTAGTGAAAACAAACTATGTAGAAATATTGCTAGAAAGAGCATCACTAATTCCCAAAAATTGATCAATCAAGGAGCCAAAGCTATTGGTGATAGAAGAGATGTCAGATGATCTTGCCCAAACACGTTTATAAAAACTTGAAGCACTAAATCTAGGTACAAACACATTTATGGACCATATTTGAAGGAGAGACACTATGGAAGGGTATTTATTGTATTGTTTTCCTCATTAGCTTCTTAATTTCATTGGCATAGCCTCTCAAGGGAGTGGGATTAACATGTTAGTTTCTTTATGTTTATTATTAGTTTTCCTTACTAACTCATGAACTAACCTACTTTATAATCTTGCTCTACATTTTGGCATGCTCAATGGGACAACACATCTCATGAACCCCTTCAATGACCTTTTTATCCTTCTAACTGCACATTCAGACTATCTTTTGATGATATTTTGCCTTTTTTTTTCTATTTTCTTACATTTTCCATCTTCTAGACCAAATGATGAGGTTGCCTTGTATATTAGTGAGGTCATTATGAACACTGGCAAGATCAACCTATGGAATGATGATGTCACCTTCAGAAAAAATGAGGTCACCAATGCAAATAAAGAGGTTGATTGTTGTAATTTTTTGTTTCTTATTTATTTTTTATAGATTGGTGGGATCAACCTATGATTAGTGATATTGACTTATGGAATAGTGTGGTTGACTAATAATCAGTGAGATCTTATTGAACCAAAATTATAGGTAACTATTGTGTGTAAAACTTAATTAAAAATGGCAAACTCATCCTACTAATTGGTGAGATCATCTTAATAATTGGTGAAGTCAACATTATATGTTTGCCTTTCTATGGAATAGTGGGATCGCTCTATGGAATAATGAGATCACTTTATGGAATGAAAAGATTGCTTCATAGAATGGTGGGATCAATTTGAAAAATGTTGAAGTCACCCTATGTCCAAATCCAACAATTTAAAATAAAAATCTTCAATCTCTTTTGATATCCTACACCCTTACTTGAATGCTAATAACTATATTTTATAGGATTAAAACACTTTAAAATTTACTTACAATGACAACAAAGGCAAACTTCATTTCACACTTCAATTAGTGCTTTAAAATGAACATAAATCATAGACTAAGTGCTCTTAGGAGATTTTATTTACATTTATTATTTGTTGTTTACTTTATTTTCTTACAAATTGGACTTTGATCATATTCTCTCCCCCCATCCTCTTTAGGGAACTTGGGTGACAAAAATCACTTTGTTCATTACCTTGTTTCTTATTACAAATATTATAAGGAATGAAATATATGCTCTCCCAAGTTTTAATAACTTGGGTGATCCAAAAAATGACCTTTAAAGTCCTAGTTTTATTTATTTCATGCACTAAGCTTGTGGGTAGGAGTTTATCATCTCCCCATGAGTTATTTAGGGATTTTTGAACCAAGATTTAATCTCCCAACATTATTACAACCTAAATATATGGTGGGGAATATAAATTAAGGATTGATTGTTGGGATGTTAGTTTGAGTGGTTAAATTAACTCTATTAACAATATTTACCCTAGAATAATGGGATAATCTGGACATCACGCTACATTGAACAATCTGATGGATGTAGTGGTTGTATAAAGGAAAATAATACAACATTATTATCTTGGATCCAAATTATTTTTTTATCTCTAGTTTTAACCACACATATGGGACCATCTAGATTTATTAAAATTTATAGTTTTTAGACAAACCCCACTTGTCACTGAAATATTATCAATGCATGACGAGTAGCCCAAATTTCCATGTCACTTTACAAATTATTGAGATAATATGGCGTGTAAACATCTATATTTTTCATGTGATTCTAATTTTATTAGATTAAAAAATTATTTCCTCTCAAGAAGGAATATATTGATGTAGTTTGACAATACAAAACAACCTTGTTAGTTTTTAGGGATATGATGATACACTTAGGTGTTTTTGTGTCTATTGATTTTACTTAAATTATTTTGAGTCTAAAACCCATTTGTGTATGTGTGCCATGTCTTATAAAAAACCAAATTATGTCCAAAATAAAACACATGTTAGACACCACCTTTTGAATAAAAATGTGTTACATTGGTTAAATTAATTCAAAATAAATTACCTTGTTTAAAAGTGAATCAAACTATTTGTGTTTGCATCTCTAAAAAAATCATTATGTTTTTCATTTAGGTTTAAATTTCATCACTTGGAGATATAAATTACTTTAGTCTAAATTTGAAAATTTTACCTTTCTAAGTTGTAAACCAAAACATGATTGGTCTATGCTGAAGTCTTTCCTACAATTTGGGCTTAGGCAGTTCACCTTTTGTGTTTGGCTTGTGTAAAATTGGTGTTTTTTCTATTTGGTTTGAAGGGATTTGTCTAGATGCTACTCATTATATTCTTGTTTGAACTTAGGTTATCTTGCATTCACTCATGCTAACCATTTGAATTTTTTCTATTGGGCATCATTGTGATGCCCATTTATTTTTTGTTTTAGACTTAGGATTTCTTGTGTTAGCCCACGTCTTAATCTTCTTAGATAATTTGATCCTTATTATATTTTTTCTAATACCAACCCACCATGATCATGCTTAGATATTCATGGTACTAATATACTTCAAACTTGGTATTTCTTGTGCTAGCTTTTACTCTAAGCTCCAAAGTTGTTCTACCTTCCTCTACCAATTTTGACCAACTAAGGTCAAGTATTCTTAGGTCTTATTTTTATTATTATAATTGTGAAGCATCATGCCATTTATTTCTAATTCTAGTCTTGAATCCAATTTGTATCTGTTTGATATTAGAATCTACACACTTTTTGATGTTTGCAAACTAAAATTCTAAATACTTCATAAACGTAGATAATTATTATCAAACATGTAAAGGTATACTTTTAGTGGGGTATATTATGGCCCTAGTTATGAGGAAGATCACTTTTATGATGGTGAAGAACACCCCATTGTGATTGATGACATCCAAAATATGGTAGGATTCAAATTTGAATACCAACCTATAGAGGATAAAGATGAATCTCTCTTAAGGTTGTTAGAATTAGGAGCTAGACTTCCACCTAATTTATTAATGGAGAAATTACATATACTTGTTTGAGTAGAGGATCAACTTCTAGAGCAACCTCTTACTCATATCACAAAACCAAACATTGCTTATTATAAGAAAGGGAAATGCCCACTTGTGAACTCTTCCCCTATTGATTAAGATATTGTAACCAAAATACAACAAATTAGTCAATGATATGATAATCAACTCATCATAGAATTAAAAATTTATTTGGATAAAACTTTAGTTGATAATACCACTTTCATAGAGAAAGAACAAACATTAGAATAAACATAATAAGACCTAACCAATCCTACACTGATGTTGACATTATAGTTTATATTGAATAGAATAAACCCATAGATACTTCATAATAAATTCCACTTGATATGAAACACACTTTATATAACCATCAGGAGACTCCTACCTAGTCACAATAGCACATTGCTAAAGACCCATCACAATCATAAGTTGGGGGTATTTTACATAACACTTTACCAGGTTATTTTCATTTACAACCAAAACAAGTTCCCATTGGAAACTAGTAATGATAATTCCCTCTAGTAAACTAAAACCAAATACCAAAAAAATCATATATTTCTTATCATTCATAACAATAGATTCTTGGGAATCAAAATAAAATATCTAGGAATCGACAACAAAATCCTTTGAACTAACAATGTTAGACTTATTCACACTCAAGGGTGAACCAAAATCAAAATTATAGGAAAATTGTGTATATCCCTAATAGGACTACACAAGGGGTTACATTCCTCCCCAAAAAATCTATCATTCACCCATAAACACACCAAATGTCCAAGAGTGAAATTCAATAAAAGAGATAGTCATGAGGCTTGAAATAGGCAATCAAATCAAAAAATACAAGTTTGATGAGATATATCCTTATCCAGTTGACTTGATTATTCTTTAGGTAATTTCTACACCTCATTTTGAGCCACCAAAATTTGATAAATATAAAGGGAATGGTGACCCTAGAGAACATATTCAAACATTTTTCATGGTATGCCATGAGGTAGCTTACAAAATCATCTATTTTCTATGTTTGTTTGCACACATATTGGGTGGGGAAGTATTAGATTGGATCTTAAAATTACCTAAAGGATTAATGAAAAATTTCATAGATTTATCAAAAAAAATTGTTAACCTTTTTTATTATAACATTGAGCATGAGTGAATAGTGGTTGACTTATGTAAATCAAAAAAAGAGATGGAGAAAGCGTTATGGCATATATATAATGGTGGAAAGTGCTAGATAGTTACTTTTAGAATAATTTTATAGACTGGTAGCTATCTAATATCTTTGAATAACACATGCATCCTAAGGTTGACCATAATCTAAGACTCACTTGTGCCAACACATTCTAAGAAATCATTGAGAAGGATATGTAGATCAAGAAAGTAATAATTACCAGATGCCTAGTGAAAATTTATTCATAGGCTCAGACATCTAATGAAACTCAAAAACCTATTCAACATAATACTATAGATAAATATAAACCTTTTAATAAAAATAAGAACATTTTGGTAATGGAGTAATAGAGTAATGACATTTGAAAATAGTGTAGGCTCTGCCAGTTCAAAATACATAACCTAATCCAGAACCCACTTTATAGAGAGGTCCTCCACATAGAGGATTTAAAAATTATATACCATTAAAAAAACTAAGATAACCTATTGGGAAGTATTATAGAAGATGGTTGAAGCCAATTTAATCATATGGCCTATGCCAAAACTATTTTTTGAAGATCAACCCAAACTTGACTCGTATTGTGAAGATGAGTTTTAAAATTTTCATCATGTTATTGGCCATGCCATTTATCAATGTGTATAACTTAGGCATATAATTTAAGACATGATTAAGAGTGAAGATATTGAAGTAAAACAAGTAGCACATAACACTAATTAGGATATGGGAATTTATAAAGATCCATTTCCCAAGCACAACCAACAACAACAACATAATAATCTAAACCAAGGATAGGGCCAATGTCAATAAGTATAAATTTAAAAATAGAATCAACATAATCATAATTAGGATCATGATACCCAAACCAATAACTTGGGCTACAATACTATGGCATATGATTATTATCATACTATGGGGCATATTTCTAGAAATCACATCACCACCATTATTGTCAAATTTTATATACCATCTAAAACTTCTAAAAGTATTGGTACCTTTATTTTAGGGTCATCACCCTCTTCCTCAAGTAAGGATGCACCAATTTTAATAAATTATAGTGTTCTTTAGTTTTTTTAGGTTGTTATTCTAGAACCACCACCTAATTATTCTAATTATGATAACTCCCCACTGACTCAAAATTATGTAGTCACAACTAAATGCTCATGAGTTACCCTTTAAGGCCCTTTAACTTCTTCCAATACTGAGCCAAATTTGAACACTATGCCTTCTAATCCTAAATCAAACCCTGTACCAACTAAGGCCAAAGCTTCTTGCCATTCTATTGACAAACCATATAGTATTCATGAATAACTAAGCAAAATACTTGCATAAATTTCTATTCTATATCTCTTGTGTAAATCATAATTTTATAGGACCATACTAAATGAATTCTTCCAATAGTCCACTATTCATGAGGACATTAAACCTAGCCAATTCTAAATACTCATGGGACATATATCTCTAAGACAATAACTCACCTTCGATTAACGAGATATGTCTTCTCGTGGTCCTAGCCATAATAATCCCTTGTATATCTATATCAAGGTCATTATAACACATCACATGATCAAGTGGGTTATTATATATAATGGTTTAGGTTTGAATATAGTTTCTCTAAAATTGATATAATGGTTCAGATATACAACCAAAGACATGCAGTGAAAAACAATGAAAATCAAAGCATATGATAATGTTAAAAGAGAGTCTTTAGGGACCATTTATTTGCCAATTATTAGTGGGCCTATAACCCATGATACCCTATGCCATGTCATATACATAAAATTTCCTTATAATTTACTTTTTGGTCATCCTTGGATTCATGAAGTATGAGTTATCCCTTCTAACCTACATCAATGCCTCAAGTTTCCCCATTCTAGAATTGAGGTCACTATTTATGTTAATATGCACCCATAACAATATTGTAAATACTTAGAGGTTGAATACATGAACTATAATTATTTCCCTAGTTCTAAATTTGTTACTAAGAAGAACAAATCCATAGTTTCTAAACCATCTAAATCTAATTATACCAACCCTAATGATCTTGCTTCCACTTTGAATGATCCATTTACTATAACCGTTGAAAACCATTTTGCTATTGAGGACATTGACATTTATACATACCATCTAAAAGATTATTTTAATATAGGAAAGTTGACCAAATATCCAAAGTCTTATGGAAGACCCAAACCTTCTAAAATCCCTAACAGGCCCAATAAGATTTGGCAAAAGAAAAACACACCCTACAAAAACAACCAATGGTATTTGTAACAGACACTTCATCAAATCAAGATCAAGAGGCCATTACTAAAGGAGATTTTTTGCATACCAATGGCCTCACCAATTAATTTTAGAATCCTAAGTATCCTATCCCTAATCAAATTATGGATAGTTTAGACTATGTTGGTAAAGGATTGGGGCCATGTGAGCAAGGTATTCTTGAACCTCTATCTATTAGAAAACCTACTAAGAGCTAGGGTATCAAATTTATACCACATGGGGGTGACCTCATATATTTTGAAAGTGATTCCTCTTTATTTACTAATGAACAAACTCTTGAAAACAACACAACATCCCATTATAGTGCCTATTATGAGCTAGCTAATACCAACCTATTTAATTCTAATTCCATTATGACCATCAAAACTCATTACCCACTTACCCTTTACCATCCCAAACTTACCAATTGGGACCAATAAATTTCTATTATACATCTAGATGAGTTTTATAATGATGAATCTATTATAGAGTATATGATCCTTAGAGATGGATTACCACTGGGTGATCACAAATAAGGTTTTAACTTTTCATTAGACTCTACTGCCTAATTTGGACAACATGAAAACATCCTTGGTCATACAATAAAAAACATTGATATATTCCTGTGAAAATATCTTTGAGGTGATATTACTTCTGGGAAATAGTAAAGATAAAGATAGGCCCTTGAGTGAAAACCTATTTCAAGCACTCTTGGATAGGGAAGTTTGCTCACCTCCAAAGGAAGCATAGTGTTCACAAAGTCTAAGATTTATAGCCAGTTCTAGTATTAATTTTGAACAACATAGATTTTTTGAGCATCTTACTCTCAAAGTTATAGATAAATTTGTCAATTGGATATTACTAATATAGGCAAACTTGGATTCCTCTTACTCTATGGATTAGCCTTTGGACTCACAACTGATAAATAAATAAGAGGATCAATATCAAACATTGCCTACTATTCTAGAATATGGCTGCACACTCCTTATAGAGAATTCAATTGAAGTAAACCTTGGAACCTATAAATATCCTAAGATCATTTATCTAGTTGCATCCCTCACTAATGAAGAACATCATTATATTATAATTATTCTAAGGTATTTTATTGATACATGTGCATGGGTTTACTCAAACATGCTATGCCCAAACCCTACCTTGGTCATGCATCTACTTGTAGTACATCTAGATGCTAAAATAGTCAAGAAAAAATTATGAAAAAATCACCCACACATTTCCATATTAGTGAAAAATGAACTAGATAAATTATTTAGAGTTGAATTCATAAGACCACTTGACTACTCTGAATGGATATCAAATATAGTCCCAGTTAACAAAAACCCATAGGGCATACATTTATGTACCAATTTTAGAGATATAAAAAAAGTGTTCCCTAAGTACAATTTCCCTCTACCAAACATCGACATGACTATTGACTCAACTATAGGGTACAAGATGTTGTCCCTCATGGATGGATTGTCTGGGCACAACTAGATCAAGATAGCACTAGAGGACCAACACAAGACTTCATTCACCAAACCATGTGGAACATTCTATTAACAAGTCATTCCTTTTGGCTTAAAGAATACTAGAACCACTTATCAATGTGTCATTAATGCCATCTTTCATGAAATGATGCATGATATAGTTGAAGATTACGTTGATGACATCTCAACAAAATCAAAAACACCTTGTAGACATCCCAATATTTTGTAGAGAATCTTTGAGAGACTTCATGAATATAAAAATTATCTCAATGCTAAGAAATGCATCTTTGGTGTTAAATTAGGTAAACTACTAAGATTTACTATCTCATAGTGAGGGATTGAAGTGTATCCCACTAAGGTCAAGGCCATCATGGAAATGCCTCCACCTTCCAATATAAAATAGCTCTATAGCCTATAAGGTAAAATCCAATCTATTTGTAGGTTCATATCATAAGTAGAAGATAAATGCCATCCTTTTATGCACCTCTTGAAGAAAGGTGCCACATTTCATTGGGATATTGAACGTCAAAAGTCATTTACAAAACTAAAAACATACCTGACCAACTTGTTAAAATTGAGGTTACCAACACTTGGTAAACCATTGCTTCTTTATATATCAACAACAAAACATGCATTGGGGGTATTCTTGGCCCAACATGATGAATAAGTTAAAGAACATGTGGTCTACTATCTGAGCTAGACACTCATAACATATGAGCATAATTATTCACCTATTGAGAAATCTTATTTGGTAATGGTGCTTGCTTCCTAAAAGTTTTGGCACTACATGTTAAACAATAATACTATTATCATTGCTAAGGTGGACCCTTTCAAGTACTTATTTTCTAAATCAACTCTTATAGGCCATATGGATAAATGGGTTATGATATTGAGTGAATTTCATGTTGATTACCAGAATCAAAAATCTATTAAGGGGCAAGTCATTGTAGATCGACTTGTTAAAGCTCCTATCATAGATAATACACCACTTACATTTGATTTTTTAGATGATTCTATCATGAAAATAGAGGAATTGGATCATGAATTTGAACATTAAAAATTATATTTTGATGGCTCCTTCACATATCATGGATTTGAAGTTGATATTTTACTAGTTACACCATAATGGAACCTCATCCCCAAATCATTTCATATCAGCTTCAACTCCACCAATAATATGGACAAATATGAAGCCTTTATTTTAAGACTTTGTCTTACAATATAATGGGATATCTAACAGTTAATGATTTATGGGGAATCTTAATTAATCATTAATCAGTACACAAACTAGTATTAAACTAGGGATGAAAAGATTATACCCTACAAGCATATTATGAACAATCTCAAGCCACATTTAGGTCACTAGAATTTGAACACATATCATTGGTCAATAAATGATTAGCCAATATAATGGAAATAATTGGATCTATGGTACAAGTCACCAACAATGTTAAAGAGTATCAGTTTCTCATTGAGAACCTTTTATGGCTTTGTGTTACTATATTTAGAGAGGGTTTTTACTATTATTGGTCCTAATCTCCCAACTAAACTTATTTGGTACCAAAATATTTATAACTATTTTATCATGACCAAGTTCTTCCTCCTGACCTTTCCAAAAAATGCTATAAACTTTTCATTCACCACCTAGCCTGTTATACTCTCTTTAGAAACATGATTTATCATAGGGTATATGATGGAACACTTATTCATTTTTTATCTTCAAGATAATCCACATTAGTTCTTAAAGAGGTCCATGAAGTAATGTGTGGGGCCCACAATAATGATGTCGTCCTTGTCAAAAAAATCCTAAGAATAGGATACTAATGGACCAAGATGGAGATAGATGCTTGTAAATATTTCAAGAATTATGTATGCAACAAACAACATGGTAATCTGATACACACACCTTCATTATTACAAAAGTTGATTACTACACCATGGCCATTTTATACATGGGGTATCGATATCATCAATAAAATAAATCCAACATCTTATGATGGTCGTAAACACATTCTTAATGCTATGGAGTATTTACTAAGTAGATTGAGGCTATTCCTCTCACTTACATAACCAGGAAACAAATAAACAAGTTTGTCCATTACCATATCATCTATCATTATGGTATCCCTACCTAAATCACATCTAATAATGGAGATTCATTTATGAACAAAGATGTTAAATCCCTCTATACCTTTTTCAAAATCAAACATAATAAATTCACACCATATAACCTACAAGGTAATGGTTAAGCTAAGGCATCCAATAAAACTATTATTATAATACTTAATAATATTATCAATGACGTTGGCTATAATTGGTGCTTACAAATATTTCCCACCTTTTGGGCCTACCATACTAGTCATTGTACCCCTATATGAGCCACCCCATATTCCCTAGTTTATAGCACCAATGATATTATCTTGGTTGAGATTGATCTACCCTCATTTTGGGTATCTTTGTAGCACATTATTGATGACAAAGAATAAATAATTTCAAGGTTACAAAATCTATAACTTCTTGATGGCAAGTGTTTAGCCTCCATAGAAAATGTAAGAGCATATCATAATAGGTTGTGATGTAACTATAAAAAATTCATTCTCCCTCAAGAGTTAGAAGTTGGTTACTTGCTTTTAAAAGAAAATCAAAATAACACCAATGATGAATGCAATAATAAGGGTAAGTTTTAGCCCAATTAGCTAGACCCATACATAATTACAACAAACTAAGGTTTATGGGCATATAGATTGGCTACTCCAGAAGGTGAAAAGCTCTTAGAACCATTGAAAAATCTACATATCAAACATTTATAAGATTGACAACCTTTTGAACCATTGTATATAAAATCCCTTACTTAGGGGCACCTTATGCCGAAATTAATTATTTTTCCATCCCACTTGTAACTTGGACTATTGTAACCTAGACTGTTATAATCTAGACTATTATAACCTAGACCATTATATAGGATTGTTTTTATTCCACTGTACCTATACCAATATTAATTTAATTTGAACTATTCTAATTTTGTGTCACTCACCAATTATGATCCTGATTATGATTCACTGACATTCTATACACATTCAGGGATTGTTTATGAGGCATTTTCTCTTGATCAATAGCCACAACTTCTTTTGTAGATAAGTGTATTGAGTTATGTTAACACATGATTTATGCCTGATTGATGTTTTTTTGGGACTTATTTTACACTATTTACTATTATATTAATATTTTGATGCTACTTGGTCTTTACTGTTACCTTAATATGGTCATTGATTCACTCGTTGTAGATGGTTTAGTTGTCATTTAAACTCTTACCTGTGGAAGTGCATCTCTTTGGTTAAGAGGTTCCCTTTGTTACAAAATGATAAAAAAAAGATCAAAAACATTGAAATCTCATGAATATGGTCTTATAATCTCCACTAGAGTTATAAATTTATGTCATCTTCTGGGTGGGTTTCATTTTTATTCTGATCATTAGTTTTATTCATTCATTGTGGGTCATCTTGATCCTGAATGTTCTCACCGTTTTACAAGCAACCTTAGCCACACTTTCACCATTTTTCAATTTGAAATATTTAGTATCTTATCATTCTTGATTTTGTTGAGATACCTCAAAAATTTTATTTTATTTTGAAAAGATCTAGAAAATCCTAAAAATCCTAAAATCATGAAATTTGGCTTAGAATTTCCTCGTGAGATATAATCCATCAAAATTTTCTAGGATGCACCATATTATTTGTTTAGTTTATTTATATACCACCTTGGTATTTTTATTCCTATTATTTGGAGAACTACATTGGCCTAAGGTTAATACAAGCTATGTAAGCAACACTTAGATACATGGGGTATCTTAGGTTAGCTCAACTACACCTTCCTTTCTTTTTTAACCACTTCTTTACCTTAAGGATTTTGGGACTCCTAGATATTTCACAAGTAGCTACTTATCCTTTAGTTCCCAAATCCCTATTAGCCTTAGTCATATACTCTCTATAATTTTAGAGATTATGTTGTGAGCATTATGTATTCAACTTTGATACATTAATGACCACTTGGCCTTTCTTACACTCTCACTATTTTATGAGCAATTTTATTTTGAATGTTCTCGCTATTTTTTGAGACTATTCCCATCTTACTCAACACATAAATCATGTGTTCTTATCATTAATTATTCTATCACATATCCTAGGAGAACTAAATTTGTCCTAAAGTTCATGTTAGATCTTGCATCTATGGAACTATGTAGGCAACATCCACTTGCCTAGTGCATCTAGAGCTAGCTTGGATACCCCTTCTATTTTTCCATTCCCCTTATTTTTGTTTATTTTTGGTGTGTCATTATCTCCTATAGTTTGGGGATAATTTTTTCATCTTGTTTGTGTTATTATTTAGGGGAAACCTTGTACCCATCATCCTTGTGTTCTTGTACCATTTTTATTGTTACCTAGCTTAGGGGTCACCCTGTCGCTAAGTGTAACACCTTTATTAAACATACACGAATGATTTATTTTATATTTATACTAACAATGTGATTAACCATTATTTTTGTATTTGTTTTTTTGATTTGTATACTTTCATAGTGATTTATTGATTGCTTTATCTTATTGTTTTGTGTTTTTATGTGTTTTGCTTATTGGGTTATTAGCTTGTTTTGAGTGTTGTGTTTGAATAGATTTTGTAAACCTTTTGAGTCTAGATTTAACTTGGGCTTGACTTATTTACATTTGTATTTGAATTACTTTATTATTTGTTGATTTTTTAATAGATTCTTATTCCCACTTAAGTCCTAATGATTCATATCTTGATTTTAAGTTGGTTACCTTTTATATTTGACACCTCTTTTTGTCTTTTTATTTGATTTTATTTCTTGTTTAAATGTAAATGCTTGCAAATTTGGTTTTGGTATTTTTTATCATTATGTTTAGTTGTAATTTTTCACCTTTAAATAGGTCCATTCACAATCAAAATTTAATTTTATTATAGGTTATTCATAATTATGATGCATAATTTCATTTACCAAAATAAACACCAAGTGATCCAAGTCCAAAAGTCAATGTGGCACCAAATAACATCTTTACAAGCACTATCCTACATATCTAGAGCATACCTAGGATATTGTAAGCACAAGAGGACAAACATTAGAAATAAACAAGATTCACAATGTAGGACATGCATCTCTTGGAATACACATTGAGTCATACTAGCTATTTTTATGATTGGTTTAGGACATGCGTCTCCTGAACTATAGTCTAGCATGTAGTCATACATAAAATAGAGCAATAGATAAATCAAAAGACAAATGATAATTAAGGATGTTTATCTCCTAACACTAACATATACCATCATATCATACCAAGAGCAAAAAACACCATGCAACACAAAGAATATTAACAGTCCATGTACAAGTAGTTATGATCTAAAAATGAATGTCATACACACGCACGCATGCACGCGCGCACGCACGCACACACACACACACACACACACACACACACACACACACACACACACACACACACACACACACACACACACAACAAACACACACACACACACACCTCAAAATCATGTTTTATACATATAGAGAATATATATACATCTCATATACAATATAGAGCTAAAAATGAGCTCTAATCTATACTATCCCTAAGGGGAATTTGCTAAAAATTCTAGCCTATACCTGATGCTAGTGATGGTGGTGGACATGGTGGTGGGCCCATCACTACCCACTATGAATCTAGCTATGCAATTAAATGATTTGACTATGTAGTATGCCTAGACCTATAGGTCTTGCTCATCCATTATTATCTAGAGTCGTCTCTGAATGATGGAGATATCCTCTCTATAGGGACTAATACCTAATATAACTTGAAGTAATATGTTATCTCATCTTCAGTGTATAGGACATCATCTTTCACATGTAAGGAATCATCCCTGGCTACAATCATATTATCTAAGGCTCTGTATGAACTACCATCTATATAATCTCATCAAACCTCATCCAAGTCCCTAGTAAGCCTCTCTACTTAAGAAACCAACTAATATCGATCACCCCAAGCTCTATCTCACTTGTTAGTCACTTTCATAAGCACCACATCTTAAGTGGTCAACTAGGTCTATACATCTGTTAGTTAGGCCACTTATATAGTAAGTGTAGTGATCTCAACATCCCTAGCCATTTTAAGTCCCTATAAATAGGTATTATTACCTTATGTAATGGATAACTATATATAAAATCCAAATTTATCCTACTACAAGCATAAAATCTCTAATAATTGTGTAGTAATATTGCACTATAGTCTATTGATCAAATCCTGGTCCTTTATAAACCTACCTATGTCATAGGTCCTTACCTCCCCTATACCTATACTTATCCCTATGCCAAAGGTCCCTACTTCTCCTATCCATGTGCCAGAGGTCCCAACCTCTCATATCTTTATCATATGGTTTGAGTCACCACCTACTACCTCACACATCTTTGTATCCCCTGGCAAGACCTATGACACCTGAATATGAATAACTTATAGTGAAATAGACTAAGGTATCACTAGATAAATCAAAACCTATACCTAAATCAGGGCCTAACCCCCATCCGTCCTCTGTTAAAACCATATCTGATGTAGGCCAGCTTTTGAGACCATGGTCTAGTCAACTAAATGAATTAGGCATTAGCCCACCATCCTGCATAGGCATCAATCATGCCAACATTTTCTACTCCACCTATATAGTCCTATAGTATATGTTAGACTTTGCCAAACTTTGTAAAAACATGGTAGAAGTGTGTTGGTAACCCCCACTCTCTAATATCATAGGTCACATGGGAAAAGATGTATGGACCCTTAAGAATATCCTATTATAAATCAAACTATCTTTAAACTCAATCTGGTCTGCATCTCTCTAAAATAAAGTCATGGTGGCTTGTGATATAATAGGGTGTAATCATGAAACCAATGATAAATAGATCCTTAATCTAGTAAAATTATGTATGCAAGTGTAGTCACTAGATAAAATCACCATAGATTATCTCATCTATGACTCGTCCATAAAAATATAGGTCCCCAAGTGGCCTCATATGCTTGGGCCTATCATATACCACATAAATTCCATTAGATCATCAAGTCTTTAATAGAATCTTGGCTCTAATATCTGCTCAATAGCTATGTGCTCCTAGGCCCAAACTTGGAATAATGTATTATGGTCGATAATATGCACTCTATGATATGCTATCATATGTAAATATTGATAGAATTAGGCCAAAATGATAGGCTCCCATATAAATCATGTAGAGTGATCATACATCTCTCATACCACTGTAATCATTCCAATATGAAAAGACCATTTGCTCTTGTCTACCAGTAGAAGGCTACTGACAAGAGCCATTAAAATCACAACCTCTAGGGGAATTGTCCCTTATGTTGGTATTAGTACTACTTATAGAGGCCCTACTACTACTACTCCTACCCCAAGGTCTAGAGGCCAAGCTAGATCCTAAAATGCATCTATATCTATGGTCCCATGTACCTCCTCTAGGTTAGTCACACTAAACAAGTCCTCTAGCACCACTAATTATCTTGTTGACATATAACTCATAATATCCTATGAACATCCTATAAGGTCACCATGGCCTCCCTAGTCAACAAATGAAAACTAGATGTCTTAGAATGTTAATGCTCTATAAGTGCTAATAAATAAGCTTGATCCATGTGAATCACTAGAAATTGAGCCAGGTGATATAGCTCTATCACCTCTAGTAGGCCCATGAGCTCCTTTGTCTATATAACCTATCACTATAGCACTTAAGATCATTGCTCACATGCTATAATGACCCTAACTCACTCTTGCAAGTCACCACACAAGGAAACAAGTCAGTCATTTCTTCATTTTTCCTCTAATTAATTAAGTCTAGCTAATTTCTTCTAATTTCAGGCCTATAATACTATTCTTTTAGCCCTATTTTCTCTTTTTCTACCTCATTTGGTCTTTCTGATGACCTTGTCATTTTCTTGGCCATCTTTCCATTTAATAGGGTAACCTTTCCATTTTCTTGATGATCTCAATATTTATTAGCTTAGCCCTACCATTTTCCTTTATTAGTTTATAAATTCACTTATTTATAGGACATTTTCATCATTTGGTAGGGCAACCTCACTATTTTCTATGATTTTTCCATTTGACTTGACCACCCTACTATTTGACCAAAAAATTTAATTTGAAATTAATAAGACCACTGATTTGGCCATGACCTTGCCATTTTGGCCTATGATCATACTAAAACACCCATGATCCCACCATTTTTAGTGATGACCTTATCATTTTCGTTGGCAACCTTATCGTTTATAAAATTATTCAAATGGTGAGATCACTTAAATTCATACTTATACCTAGTAATAAATGGATTAAGTGCATAATGCAAAAACATAAAAAGGTACCTGTTGATGCTCCACTCTCTAGTGGTTACTAGTACTATCAAACATTCTCCCCAAGGTGTTAGTGATATGTGATATTGGCCATTATACTTTGCTTTCTCATGAACCACTATCAAATCTTTAGATTACAATAGTGGAGGGTGAAAATGGATGATTTTTACCCCCAGGGGTAAAATTATAGTAAAATTTTCCTATTCCCCTAGACCTATTCCCTTTATCTTCTTAAGACGCTCATTCTCACCCTATTTATCCATTTTCCAAATTGGTTTATTCTAATTTCTCCATTTTTTAGCCTCAGTTGCTAAATTATATGATTATTTTTCTTTTGATCAAGGATCAACTTGTCAAATATTCAATTTTTATATCCTTCCTTTAAGGGGCATCATGGGCCACCCAAACATTATTTGGGGCATTTTCATAACCCTATTTCTCCATGACTCATGCAAAATTTAGCAAAAAGCAGAGGAAAATTTATTTATTCTAATTATGAACATTCTAAGTGACCATTTTATTCTCTGAAAAATAATTTATTAGATAAAATGTCTCACCATACCTTCTCAAACATGGGAAAAATGTATACATCTAATTCTTATCACTATTGTGCTAAAATTGTAAATCTGAATGACATTCTATAGCAATGCATAGTCTAGACCAAAATCACTGAAATGCTCTAATTCATTCACACATGTCATGTACAGGTGATAATTTGTACTCATGTATCCCTGAATGGGGTAATGCATTTTATTAAATCATTATATTTTTCCAATTTACTTCACATCAAATTTATGACCAAACAAATTATTGTTCTACACATTTAAATACTCTAATTCATTTGCACATGTCATGTGCAAGTACCTATTTATACATATGTATCCCTAAATGGGGAAATACACCATTCACAACTATTATCTACCTATAATTCAACTCTAGTCAAATTGAGACCCAGAAAATTGATATTTTCAACCATTTTGATTAAACATGCAACCAATTTCGAAGAATTGCAAAATATTAAGTATAGTCATCAAGTAAATCAAATCAGATTAAGAGATTAAGTGGAAAATCCATGGAAATCAACTGAATATATTTTATTGGAAATTCATACTTCAAAATATATGTGCCATGACATCACCCATGACATAATCAAAAGGGCATCAAGCACTAGGCATTAATGGAGATAAATATCAGGTTTAAGGCCACCCATTCCTTATCAATGATCCATTATTCCAAAATTGAATTAATCCTTGGTGACACATCTTGATCTCAAGATGGATGGTCATGATTGATTCTCAACATTTTAGAAAAAGTATAAATACATGAGCCATCATATATAAAAATGGATCTTTTAGTGTAAACAAACTATGCAAAAATATTGCTAGAAAGAGCTTCACTAATTCCCCCAAATTGATCAATCAAGGATCCAAAGCCATTGGGGCTAGAAGATATGTCAAATGTGCTTTCCCAACTACATTTATAAATATTTAGAGCACCAAATCTAAGCATAAACATGTTTATAGACCGTCTTTGAAGGAGAAACACTTTAGGAGGCTATTGCTTGTCTTGTTTTCCTCATTAGTGTCTTGATTTCATTGACACCACCCTTTGAAGGAATGGTCTTAGAATGTTAGGTTCTTTATGATTATTATTGGTTTTCATTACTAACACATGAACTAAATTGATTTGTAATTATGCTCTACAATATTTAGATATAGATGTTTGTATTTACCTCCACTCACATCCTAAGTACATTGGGGGCATTTACTTTGCTGATCATAATAAAACTAGGTTAAATTATTCTATGATCACTTTCTACTATCATGATTGAGATTATATATACTTATACATGCCTATATCCATGTTTATACCTTTCACTATGTACTTGATATGCTATGTACTTAACATTTTGTAAACAAATGTGTTTAGAAACTAGTATGCTAGGTTCATGTTGGTTGCTTATATTTGTCCTAATTTTCCCATTTTATCACTTATTTGAGTGTGTTCCTTAGTTTATATTATCTTATATTGTATTTATTGTTTAATCATTTGAATATACTCCATTGATTGTGGCACCATTCCTATTCTCTTTCTATTATCAAAAATTTCAAATTCTTTCAATTTCATATTTTATACATCAATTATATAATATAACATGCTCTTGGTTGTAGGTTAGTCATGAATAAATTAGTCAAGCTGGGCTCATGTAAAGACAAGGTGTGTTATACACACCTAGGTATGCATTTCTTTCCTTTAAACTATCACATTCATTACTAGATTAAAGTGGGGAATGTAGATACTAAAATCTGATTTATGTAGTACCTCAGTATTGTATACTTAGAAAATATATATCATGGCTATAAATTTTAATTAAATATCTACCTTCTACTAAAAGGATTGAGTTTACCATCTCTTTGTGCCTAAATTACTTATCTCTTAGTCTGACCATTGTTATTCTAATGACTAGGAATTCTATAAATTGAAAAAAGAGTTAAACATGATAATTGTCCTTCACTACTATTTTTGAACCTATGCCTATTTTACAACTTCCTGGACACTTGCATCCCAAACATACACATGCATCAACACTAGTGTCCACTTTTCCTGAAAATTGTCCAATGCTGAAAATTCATCCAATTTATAAATGACTTGTATCCTAAAGGTTTGCCTAAGTTATCTAGTGAAAGATATTTACAAAAAGGATTGGTGTATATATATAATATCAACCCTCATTTATTCCTCACCTAGAAATTAGATACAACTCACAAGGTGATACACCAAGAAGCACTCAATCAATAATTCAAGTGAGAAAACATGCCCTATTCATCCCTATTTCCATATATGTTTGAAGCATTCAAATATCATCCCATGAGTCATATATGTTTGAAGCATTCAAAGAGCATTCCATGAGTCATATTTTCCAAGTTACAAGCTATATCACTACATGTCTTTAATTATCACACATTACATCCTTGTATACACAAAATCAAACATGTAGGGAATAACTACATAAGTCTAAGGTGCTATTAAAAGTTTTGGTTATGTATTTAACACATATTGATAGAAGGTTCCTTGGGGTAACTCAACATTGTGAGCCCATTGACCCATTTTTACCATAGTCATTATATGGGTGAAGAATATAGGGTTTGATCATTTGACAAAGAGTGATAGCCTATGCATGTGATCCATATGCATACTAAGAAAGGTGAAAAAAACCTAAAAGGATCTAGTTGGTTGCATATTGATCTAGTTAGTATTCCATACAAGACACCTGCATTAGATTTAGATAGATGCATTGACACAATTATCCAGATATGATGCAAGTATTCAAAGTCACAAAAATAATATTCCTAGAATCTAATTATTATTCTAGGGTAATCTTATAGTCCACTTCCAACCTATTTTAGATTAGAATTGCATGAACATAATAAACTAGATAAGTATCATTTATTCCCTATTCATATAAATATCTATCAATAATTATACTTTATTATATGTAGCAATCTCAATTGTATAAATTTAGAATATTATTTATCTAGGGTTTCCAATTAATTGTATTTTTCATTAGGTTAGTTCACTATTATTATTTAAAAGCTAATTTAACACCCCTTAAACCTAGATAACCACACATATCTAAATTTAGGCTTAAACACTGCATACTAATTTTTAAGTCAATGCTCAAACTGCCTTATATCACTCTCAGAGTGCTCTACACCTTAAGCTAGTTATTATTTATTTTCTAAGTTAGGTATGAGATATGCAAATAGGTGATGTAAATAGGTCTTCTACCAAATAATTATGCACTTAGTGTGACCTCATCCCCATACCATTTAATGAATCTAAAATTAAAAATATCCATTTGGGTCATCCTGTATGTTTCACAAGTCAACTAAAATAAATTATTCAAAAGGTTTACTATATATAAAAATCAAGGCCTCAATTCAAAGGTACTTGATATCTATTTGGCATCTATTTATGACACTATTTCACATTGATAAAATATTATCTACTCTCCTTAATTTCAATATCAATCACTAGAAGTAGTAAAAATTCATGTCTAAAGCATTTCAAATCAAGTCAAGAGTGAACATTTTCAAGTATGAATGTCAAATTTGTAGCTACATACATATCATCAAGAAGTGAAATTAAAATATAAATTTAGGTAGGATAAACGCATGTGGCTTGATTACCTCAAAGTATATAGATATGTAGTTAGTGGTTAATCATAAATAAAGGTGATTTGGGTCAGATGGTGAAGTAAGGAGGTAAGTCAATGGCTATGATATCCTACACAATTGAGAGGCTTAAGCATGAATTCAGTGTAAGATTCAATCTTTGATTATTATCATTATTTTGAATATCATTCCATCCATTTAGACCACTCCTTTTTAAATAGGGGAATATGTAATTTCAATCATATCTTTGATCTTCTTTGGCATCACTGAGCTACTTGTACCTAAGTCAATAATGTAATTGTGTACTAAATGTTGTCTAATGATCAAGGAGATATAGAATGAGGGTGTCTTGGTTCTACTATGCACTTATATTTCTTCCACTTTAGGCTGAGATATACTCACAAAGATATAAGGCATAAGTTAGGATGTCTTACACTCCTGAAAGCTTTTCAGAGCATCTTGTATTAAATTCCTTTGAGCCAAAATAAAAAGAGAATCCCACATGGTTATATTAAGGCTCATTGTATTCATTTATTTAACTATGTTGAAGGGAATCCAATATCCCTTTGACTATGATTTTTAACAGTAGTATCTTCTCATATTTGTGTACTTGTCTAAGGTGGCTCTTTTCTTTATGCAACCTATTTTTTGTGCATTTAAGGTTGTGTAAGAACCTTATCTTGTGTACCTATGTGAGTGATTTGGGGCATTAAAATTGAGGGTACCAAAGTTAGTATTACCTCCTTTATCACTCTCATTTTTAATATTTTATTAAAAGTAACTGGGGTGCTTCCTCCACTTGACACACCATTCTAATTCACGTAGTTGAATTCCTCATCTTGCCAATTGATGAGAGTAAACCCATATTATTATAGTGATAGTAATTAAATCTCTCTTTCATGTAGAGATGTGGTGTTCCTTTGATCTTGAGGTTGAGACAAACTTTACACCATGAGTGCTTGGTTCATGACTCCATTTACACATGTAGATTGATTATGCAGTAGGTTGTATGGGAAACAAAATTTAGGATCCTACACAAGTTTGTTTTGCATAGGTACAAGGGATCTAGAGGTGCCAGTGGCATAATTTTTTTTGCATATAGTGATATATTATATGTGAGTGGATTTCATGATTATAAGCTACCTTGGTAATGAGGTCTACTTAACTAGTATTATTGAGTGAATAGTTGATGAGGTTTGGGGTATTATACTTACTAATTTTCAAGGGATATAAGCTCATTTCCAAAGTTTTGTAGTATAATTTTAACCTTGTGAAATTAATTATGGGAAATAATAGATGAAGTTAGTAGGATCACTATGGTGGGGATAGGTTATAACATAGGATGTACAACTATTTGGATAGGAGGAGGCTTTGAAAATAGAGGCATGGGGGGTCTAGGTGCAATTTTCCTTACTTGGATCAAACAATTTTCTATGTGTACAATGAATTCAAAGGAATCAAGTAGTATTATGCATCCCATGGATTAAATAATCATAGTTATATCACTATTAAGATCTTCTAAAAAAGATAAAAATGCAGTGTTGGGGGATGGTTCACACAAAGGTGGGATCCTATCCTAGACTCTCTAAAACCTAAAGTTGAAATCAAGCATCATTTTATGTGGGGCTCACTTTATAGTTGTGAATTAATATATTAGGGATAAGTGGTCACTCTAGTCCTCAAATTTATTTCATAGTTATTACTCGAGTTCATCCCAATTTTGAATAAAATTTAGTCTCAAGACTCAATACCATTGAAGTGATTTAACTTTTAAGGAGGAAAGCAGCTTGATGTTGAGGTCAACGTACCCCCATTTTTGAAAAATAGAGACCCTTGTGTAACTCTAAACCTTAGCCTTGGAAACTTGACAAGTTTTCCAAATTACTTGTACTTGAAGATCATCCACACCTGATAAAGGTGGTCTATGTGTTCATGATCCTAATTTAACTTCACCTAATATTTCTAACATTATATCTTTGTGTTTTAGTTAAGGGTCCTATGCGACCTTCATCGAGTGGATTACACTTGGATTTTGTAGATTAATCCTCATTCAAAGTTTTACTAGATTTTGGATTGTAGGAAATCAATAACAAATCCATGTTATAAACATCTTGAAAACCTCCTTAGAAGACCCTTTCTTAGACCCTTCAATTTAAATTCAAAATTTGTGCAAGAAAAATTGGTAGGAGCACATTGAAAAATACAATGAACTAAGTTTAATTTTTTCTAAGACTTAATTGACTAAGCCTTAGCCTATAAATCATGTTTGGTTCTTTTATATGTCACCCTCCTTTGTTCCCTTTTGTTTTAAAACTAGGTCTTGATTTCATGTTTACATGATCTTTTACTTTCCTATCTTGACTTCACTTTATGTTTCATGGTTCCTCTCAATACTTAACCTGACATCTTAGTCCTAAGGCCCCATTCATATTTTATAGCATAAATGAGATTTAAGCCCTAAAAATTTAGCCTAAGTTTTTTACATTGTCTCAATATCTAGCTTAAATATCTTGATCCTTCATAGGATCAATGGTTCATGCTTCATCAAGCAACATTGATCAGATAGAGAGAAAGAAACCTGCCAAAAATATTTGATCCATCAAGCCAATCTTGCTCAATCACTCATATCACAATAAATGGCTCATGAGATGCCATACAAAAATCAATGCTCTATAGACTCTTCATATGGTTAATAGAGTCAAAGCTCTAAATCCCCATGGAGTTTCCATGTGGTACTCCCACATCCTAACTTAATATCAAAAGGACCTTGGGATAGGATCTTGCATTATAATTTTTAATTATTCAAAGGGTCATTATTTTATTATGTTTTAAAGACTTAGGCTTGTGAATTAATATAGTTTTAATATATGATCCCAAGCTTACTTGATCCACTTTATGACTATAGGAACCAATAGCATGAATCTATTCTAATCATGAACTATGGTTTGCACTTGTAGGAGATAATCTGATGAAGTGTATTTAACCCAAGCTTCTATGGGACCAACTATAGTTGAGACTTAAATTTGACACTCTCCCACCATCATATGATGAATACAAGGCTATCATTGATGTTTACAAGGTCATACAATTTTATCCCAATATGAAAAGTTGTTAGAGATTAATTTTTATATTTTCACAAACATCATTGATTCCTATGAGGTTGTCATTGAATTTGTGAGACCATCAAAATTTAGCTCAAGAGTCAATCCCACTCAGAAGATAAATATGCTTAAGACTTACATCTCAATGTCAAAATTGGTCTTCCATAGATTAATCTAGTTTATTTAAATCCATGGCTAGACTTAAAGTTCTTACAATTAAGTTTAGATTTGCATAGGCTAAGATTGACTATCATGATAAAATCTAGTTATTTTTTTAAACATTAACCTAAGCCTTAGTCTGTATATATGCCCCATGGTCTTTTGAGCCTAATGAGCTTAGTTTAACTAAAGGTCCCATTACCATAAAACTTATCTTAAAACTTTTAATCTAAGGTTTTATCATGTTTATTAACATGGTAAAACCCGAGGTTAAAACCTTACATTAGATATTTTATTATTTGGGGCCCCTTTTTATGTGTTTTAAACTTAGCCTAAATACTTTGGTCTAAAGTTCATTTCATGTTTATTAACACAAAATATAACTATAGCCTAAAGTATTTATCCTAAGTTATTTTTATGCCTTGATACTATTTAAAGTTTATGTACATTTATAGGATCTATGATTTGCATTGATCCACATAAAAAATATTAGATGGCGCAAAACCAAAATGGAATTTTCAACAAGGATCTAGGAAAGCATGAGACTATTACATGGTGGAAGCACATTAATGCATAGACTGGTGAGGTGCATATCTTCAAAATCCCATATAGTTATTAAGTGGCACAACCATGAAGCTTGATACAGACAAGGACCAACAACATGTAAGTTTGGGGATCAAGATCAATGGTCCACATTGATCCATGCATGGAGATGAGATGGTGTTAATTAGAAGGCAAATTTTAAAATAGAAATGTCTAGTTATTTAAAAACATTATGAATAGTGCCATGAAAGCTGCTAGCAGGATGCCACATGGGCACAAGATGATAAAAGAAGGGATTTTATGGGCTCAAAAGGGAAAATGTATAAATGCAAAGGTCTAAATCAAATCCAAGGCATGAATTTGCCTAAGTCCAAGTAAACCATCACCATTAAATCTATATAAAATCCCTAGCCTCTATTTAAAGCACTAATTCAATCTTCTATTAACCAAAATCAAACAAAAAAGAACCCAATTATCATCTGAGCAAGTTCAAACTAATTCAGAGACAATTTGTAGACCATTGGTGAATAATTTTCAAAAATATAGTCGTGGCAGCTCAAAAGAAATATAGAGAAGACATCAAGCTATATTTGACCATGGACTCAGAAGGAAGGGTCTTTCAAGACATAATACTTAATGTCATGTCCTTAAATATTAAAGATATTAATTTATCTAAGATATTTTGGATAATTAAGGAATTGTAACCCATAACTAAAGAATATGAGAAGATTTCATCCTTTATAATGAAGCATTATGACTTGGTTAAAGCATAAATGTTGAGCCTTCATCATGCAGTAGCTAAACCAGAGGTACTCCACTATACAGATGTCATTCTTCCTATTTTTAATGAATGTAAAATATAAAAGGGTATGATAATTAATGAGCATACTCATAAATGCATTATCTATGTGTCCCCTATTACATTTTAGAGATACTATAAGATTCCCAAGCCCTAGGTATATGTACCCACAATCATTAAATGGGCTAATACAAATAACCTCAAAACCATCCTGGCACCATGGTTGTATTCTAGAAGCCATGTGTTTTATGACCCTAGTGGGAACATTCTTGTCAGCCAATTCTGACTTGGAATTAAGGTAATAATGACATTGATGAATAAAACCTATATAATCTCTACAACCACTTATGTTAATGACATATGGGTGCCCCTAGTCTATTATATGATTGAAAAGGAGTTAACTCCTGTTAGTGTTCTTATTAACACATGCTTATGTAGATAGATCTTCATATTCAAGAAAGGGAATAGGAGAGAATTTTCCATGATGTCTTACTTTTTGGATGCCCTGCTAACCACAATTAAGATCCCTAACTTTAAGGGATGGTCTCCTAATAGGAAAAAAATAGTGTCCAAAATTTACTCCAAGTTACATATCTTCAAATATAGAGAACATATTCATTTTATATGTGATTTCATCTATCCTCATTTTAATGAGGCCTTAATAGGGAACCCTATGCTAAGTATCATTAATTTGACAAAGAAATCCATTGAATCCATTGGGGACATTTGGTTTTACTTGAACTACATAGTCAACTAGATTGAGGGAACACAATGCACTCCATTGAGGTTACCAGTCCATATCTAGAATAAATTAGCTTAGCAAGAAGTTGAATTTCAAATATGTAATGGTATAGATGGTGTTTGTAGGGAGAAAAAGAAAGGATTATTTCATATTCTACCCTTGGCTATTGGTAGGATAATTTTCTATTATTGGAACAACATTGAGGATGTTGATATATATAGATCCTCCTTCAAATTGTAGTATGATGACTTGAGGCAATAAGACCAAAGTGATAAGGTCATAAAGCATTTGAAGGCCAAAAAAATAAATGTGCCTTATGAGCATCACCCAAGTGCTTATGACAATATGTACACAAAAGCTTCATCCTTCCATGATGTCTTGACAAGGTTAAATAAATTCAACATCAACCTAGAAGCAAGGTTGATAAGATATTTGAAGGGAAGTGATGATATTGATCAGCTCAATCT
Organism: Torreya grandis; assembly: GCA_037957365.1. Lineage (NCBI taxonomy): Eukaryota > Viridiplantae > Streptophyta > Pinopsida > Cupressales > Taxaceae > Torreya > Torreya grandis. The sequence goes on from JARHVA010007130.1 coordinate 202,373, forward strand.
GAGGTAGTACCAACTATTGGGGGGTTAATATTTTAGACCTCCTATAGCATAATAACTTAAGATACTAGTTACACAAAATCCTAAAGTGTAGATTGAATAGAGGCCTGAGGAAACTAGACTCGGTGAATGGGCATCATCTTCAGCCTAGCCTAAAAGACCAGAGTCTCTTATTGAGTATATGGATGTAATTGCATAAGATCTAGGTGAAATAGTGGAAGATTCATTAAAAACATTCACCCATGCCTACAGGTCAAATGAAAAAGGAGAAAAAGTGGAAGAACCTTAGTCCCAAACTAAAGAGAAATTAGAAGTAGAAAAGGATAAAGGAAATGAGGTAGCATTGGACCTAGTTCTCATTGCTCCCCCATAGAAGAGAAAAGATAAATTGGTAGTGGTCTTTGTAGGACCAAATAAACCTAGATTGACCTTCACTCATCCATCAAGTGAGGTCAATAGCTTTAGTGATGAGAAATCGATCCATGGGCCAACAATTTTGGAGTGGTTCTTATATGGAAAGTTGTAAAATATACCAACCATGCACCACCAGTGGGAAATCATAAATTTAGTAAACATTCATATTCATGAAGAACTCAAACCTTGGATTATAAATCTACAACAACAAGAGAATGATAGAAACATGAATACCCTTGGAGGATTAAGTGACATTCAAATGGATACTCTTATAACTTTAAATGAGGCACAAGTAGAGATCCCTATTCCAAAAGTGATTGAATCATCAGTATGATTCACATTTAATCCAAAGTATACCATCATGGAATGAGTGATTGAGAAAAGGGATATGGTAGGAGGTGAAGATATCATGTTTCAAAAAGTTAAACCATTTTTTGGTTTAACTCTGATAACTAATAAAAAACTAGGACAAGACTAGATATTTGAAGAAAATATCCTCGAAGTAGCCCAAGCTCAAAGCGATCAGTTGTAAATAATGATGAAGGGGATATTATAGGAAAATAAGAATTTAAAAGGAGATACTGTGTTATCCAATCACAAAGATAAGTTTAATAAATTTGAATAAGTCATGGTGGGACTATTTAACTCTTTGAAGATAAGCAAAACAAGACAAAAGGAAATAGAGATGCATACCCCTAAAAAAATAGGCCAAGTTGGCCAATGGTAGGTTACAAACTCCCAAGTAAGGGAAATGATTAAGGCCCTATCTAAGAATATATTCCAAGGTTTTATGATTATTATCAAGTCACATTTGAATATGGCCATGGCCATATTCATTAATAAAATTGATGCCCTAGACAACTAGTCCAAGGATATGGGAAACCTTGATAAGAACTTCAAGTAGTAGAAAGATAAAATGTCTCACATCCTAGATAGCTTGATCAAGGAACCCACAACCCTCAGCCCATCGAATCTTATAGGAGATGAAGATTTCAAACAAAGGACCTTGAAATTCATGTAATAAGTGAGAAAACAAGGAGAAAACCAAACAATTTAAGGTAATGACAAGGTCATGGGTCTACTTATCTCCTCTAAAGAGAAAATAGGAGATTCTAGGGGAATCAAACAAACTATGGAAAGGGTTTAGAAGGACCTTACGAACTTAGTATATTGTGGACAAGAGATTTTATTGAAAATTGTAAATGATCTTCAGTTTATCAATGACCAACACTATAGATTGAAGATCCTTCAACAAAAGCAGGTAGCTACATCAACATAGGGCCTACTAGCCAGTTAGAAATATTTTATTCATATGAATTTTGTAATATTTAAATAATATATAATATAATATTATTCTTAAAGGCATACATATTTTTTTAGCATGTTTCCTAACGGTTAGTTTATTTTGGAAAGTTTAGTGTATTTTAAGGAAGAACAACTGTCCTTCACATTCTTTACACTTTTAAGTCAAGGACTAACCAACATGCTTTCTTAAAACCTATAAAAGGAACATTATCATTTGTAAAAAGGGGGGGAGTTCTAGGAGCTAAAAACTACTTTGTAACTTTTTGGAGAAATTTAATCCAAGCAGAGACTAATGCAAAGTTTGTCTCAGTTGTTTGTGTGAATTGTTATCATGGCTTCTCTCAATTATCTATTCTAGGTCTTAGATTTGAAGGGTTTTTAAGAATTCTAAATATGTATCTTCAATATAGGGTTGTTAATTTGGGATAATGCTAGATTAGTTGAATGACATTGAATTTTCTTCATTTTATTTGCTCTGCATGAAGATGTGCAAATGATATTTTATTTTAGTAGTAAATCTTTAAAGTAAACTCAATTCTTACTTGTATTTCTTCATGTTATCCTTAGAAACTTGACTAATGCATAGTGGGATTTGAGCATATGATGTGTTACATTATACCTTGGTTAAATGCATGTTTAGTTGGAATTTAAACCTTGTCATGATGTTTGAGACAAAGATCATAAATCACATACTTTCTTTCTTCCCTACCTTTCCTTTTTAATTATTTTTTTAACCAGATCACTATAGATTAAAATCATTGTAAATATTCATTCTAGATTAATATTTAGTTTAGGTTTTGATCATAATTCACCAATAATAGCACATATGCTTCATACTTTTCATAAATTTGGTTAGCCAGACCAAGGTGGTTCCCAACCACCAAATTTTATAAATATTGTGGAATAGTCCACTTATTTTGTCATTATTTCATCACAGGTGACTAGATTACCACAACCTATAACTCATGATCTAAATTATTTGAATTATAAAATGATAAGTGTTATTTAAATGCTAAGAGAACCTATGATACACTTAGAGGCATCAACAAGTGGAGCTCTGTTAGTGCTAGAAGGAGGGCCATCTTTATAAATTTGTAGGATCCTTGCTAGTATTGGTGTATTTTGATTAATGATCATGAAATTCTTTATAGATTTGTGTTCCCTTTGACATATTTGTATAAATATTGGTGATCTTCATGGTTTTATACCCATCTTTGTGCTTCCTTAGACAAAGATTAATATTCTTTGAAAGCATACACATGATTGTGGTAAACATAGCTTTAACTTTGTCAATTCATTACGTTTGAGGTTAGTAATAGCTATTTTGGTTAAATATTCATAGATCTTTTACAAATCATAGGTGACTAGATCACCACAACCTATAACTCATGCTCTAAATTCTCTGAATTATAAAATGATAAGTGTTCTTTAAATGCTAAGAGAACCTGTGATACACTTAGAGGCATCAGCAAGTAGAGCTCTGTTAGCGCTAGAAGGAGGGCCATCTTTATGAATTTGTAGGATCTTTGCTATTTTTGGTGTATTTTGATTAATGATCATGATATTATTTATAGATTTGTGTTCCTTTTATCATATTAGTATAAATATTAGTGATCTTCATGGTTTTAGATCCATCTTTGTGCTTCCTTAGACAAAGATTAATGTTCTTTGAAAGTATACACATGATTGTGGTAAATATAGCTTTAACTTTGTAAATTCATTAGGTTTGAGGTAAGTAATAGCTATTTTGGTTATATATTCATAGATATTTTGCAAATATGAACTAATTTAAGCTTAAAAGAGTAAATATAGATCATATTTATGTATTTTGATGTATCTTTAAGCTAGTTTAGTTGAAGATCTTGGTCCTTTGTTATTATTTACATGAATCTTTGTAAAATTCACTTAATGTGCAAGTTTAACCTTGGATCCTTGTAAAAATTAACTTGACACATCATATTTCAAACAAAATTCAAAGTCCTCAAGTTAGAATTACCTAGAATTAGAATGATATCACATTCAAAAACAAGGGAACCCCTACTCAAACTAAGGGTCCATAGGAAAGTTAGGCGAGACAAAGGTAGACATAGACATTCAAATTCATCACCAACTTCACTATTCTAAGGTAATCCTACATTTGACCATCATCAAGGTATGGTGTGATTAGTTTATTATTCCAATAATATACCAAGTGTATTACATGATCTCCTCCATAATCTTGAGAAATATTTTCTAACATTTAGTCCCAATGGTGTAGTAACTATAGAAGAACACATTAAATCATTCAAAGTTGCATTAAGATTGTTAAATGTCACCCAAGAAGATGTAGCATATAGTCTATTTCCTTTTACATGTAGATATGTTGCATATGAATGGTTTTCTAATTTGCCTAATAATTACATCACCAAATGGGATGCTTTTAAAAATGTATTTTATGACCAATTTGGAAAGGTTATTAGTTCCTCTATCCTATACCAACAATTTACTACCATCAGAAGAGATGCTAGTGAGTCCATAAGAGCATTTAATGCTAGGTTTTAAAAGATGAATAGCTAAACCGTAGATCCCTAAAAAACTAATGATGCCTTGGATTTAGAAATCTATAAGGATGTCGTAGATCCTATTAATTCTATGTTCTTGAAGAGATCTCTTCCAGTAATAACCACCTTAGCCTATGCTTATTCTAAAGTAGTGATCATTAATGATCAAATGTAGCCTCAAGGACAAATGGTTTACTTTGTCCCAAATGTTAATCCACATATGCCTACCTTGAATATGTTTCCCAAAAAATATTAGAATAGGCTATCCTTGAATCATATCCTAGTATTGAACCAGTTACCCTTGAGCCATGTTGCCTTCAACCATAATGTAGGATTTTTGAATCATCCTACAACTAGATTTAGTCCAAATGATCAAAAATAATTAGTAATGACCTCTAGTGCTAACTACGTTCACAACTCTAAAACTCCCAAGAGTGAGAATGACTCTATTTTTAAAATGGTCTAAAAGCTTACCACTGACTTTCTTCAATTACAAAAGTAGGTTAATCATACTGGTGAAAGTTTTGGTAGGAACTTCTCATTCTAAAGATTTAATAGATCCAATAATAGATTCTAGAATGATAGTTTCCATAATAATAAGAATAATGAATCATATTTTGATAAGAAGAATATGGACATTAATCTTATTGATGTTGCATTAACATATTGTTGTAGAGTTCATTATATTGCCAAGCATGGGGAAATAGACTGCATTGAGTTTTGTAAAGCTTTTGAAGAATTTCAAGAAGAGTTGGCCACTTTTGAGGTAGTTCTTAATAAGGATAATGGTGTAGGCACATTAGGATCTAAATTTACTAACCATGCCTTCATGGTGGATATGTTTAACTTTACCTCTTAAGAGGATAATGAACTTGATGATGTTCTTGAAGAAGTTCATACTTTATAGTAGTTTTTGAAGAAGATCTATCCTCTAAGGAACTAAGAGTAGAGGTAGCCTTTGAATACTTCAAATCCTCAAAACAACTTTGAAACTCCTCTAGATACTACATCAAATAATAACCCAAATCCTCTAAAGGGAAGTAATTCTAAATATAATATTGATGCTTCTAATTCTTCAAATAGAACTGGTTATAATATTGTAGAGGAAATGAAGAAAATAAAGTCTAACACCACAATGCATGAATTAACATAAATAATGGAACAAAGAGATCTATTGCTAGTTTCATTATCCAAGAAACGTAGTAAGATGTCCAAGATTGATAATACAAATGTTGTTATGTATAAGACTAGATAGAGTCCACATACTTCCTGCTTATGGTCAGAATGTTTGGTAAGAACTTGCATAATTGTTTATTGGATTCTAATGCCTATACAAATATCATGTCTGTAGGTATTTTTAAACAACTTGGTCTAACCTCCATTAAATATGATAGATTTTTCCCCCAATTAGATAAGTTCAAGGTCAAAGTGATTGGGGAATTGTTAAATTTTCACATGTAACTAGCTTCTAAGCCAAGAGTCCAACAATTCATTGATATCTAAGTTGTTGACATTCTTGATGCTTATGGTTTGATGTTAAGTAGGGAATGGACCAAATCCATAAATGTATATATGTACATATAATTTTCATATTTTTGGATGCCTTGGAAGGGAGTTTGAAAGGGAGTTCTAAACCAAATTAGGGTTGAAAGATAACTAAGGATGAAACATATGATCATAAATACAATGTTGTCAATGAAAATGTGAATATAGTTGACTTTGATTTGGGAGTTTTCACTCTCTAAACTACTGAAGTAAGTAATCCTAAACCTTCCCATATCATTTTTGGATTGTATAATATATATTTTTATGGTTCCAAGTGTAAATCTAGGTCTGGGGTAGGCATTATTCTAACCAACCCTGTTGATAAGAAATATCATGTTTCTTAAATACTCCAATTTCCATGTACCAACAATCTAAATTTTATGACAAAGTCATTTAGCTAAATGACGATAAGATCCCCAAAGGAATGATTACCTTAAAAGGTTATTTGATCAGGATAAGCTAGTTGAAGCCTCTAATATTCCCAAAGTAAATGGGAAGGATTATAATGCAGTTGATCTTGGTCCTCAAGATCAACCGCAATTGGTCAACATTAGAAAATCCTATACAAGTGTTGAAAATGAGAGATCCAAGGAACTATTAACAAAGTAAAAATATGTAATAGCTTGGTCATATGATGACTTAAAGGTTTTTGATCCAAGGGTCATCACCCACACAATACCTCTCATAGAGAATTTTAAACCTTTCAAAAAAAAGTAAAGGCCTGTAAATCCAATTTTAAAACCCATAATCCTTAAAGAAGTCAAGATTTTTTTGGATGCTAGAATTTTATTTCCCATTAGGCACTCTACCTAGGTTACCAATTTGGTACCAATTCAGAAAAAGAATGGTGAAAAAAGATTATGTATTGATATTAGGAATCTAAATAAAACATTTGAAAAGGATAATTATCCTCTTCCATATCTTGACCAAATAATACAAATTGTTTTTGGTTCCTCCATGATTTATTTCCTTGATGGTTGTTTAGGATACAATCAGGTCTTGGTGAATAAAGAAGATAGAATGAAGAGAATATTTATGACCAAGTGGGGTACCTTTACCTATAATAAAATGCCTTTTTAGATGATCAACATAGGAGCTATATTATAAAGAGCCATGGAACATGTCTTCAAAAGTTTGATTGGTAAATGCATCATAATATACATGGATGATTTGATTGTTTTATCTAAAATTAGGGAGGACCACTTCATGCATTTACAACAAGTATTTGAAAGGTTTATAAGGTATGGGATTTCCCTCAACCCTAAAAAAACATTTTTTGTGTCACTGAGGGAAAGTTTTTAGGCCATGTTATTACTAAAAATGGGATTTCTATAGATCCTAAAAGAATAAAAGCTATATCAAAGATAGAACCTCCCAATAGTAGAAAATATTTGAAATCATTTTTTGACAAAATAAACTTTGTGACAAAATTCATTTCTAGCTTTACAAAAATTATCAGACCATTAAATGATATGCTAAATAAGGATGTTAAAGTTTCATGGAATAAAGAATCAAAAAAGGCCTTTGGGGACATCAAAAATTCAATCAGTCGAGCCCCAGTCTTGATAAGTCTAAACTTTTTAAAAGACTTGTTTTTGTACTCTTACCTCCAAGCACACCATTTCTATTATTTTAACTCAAAATATGGATGGGTGTAATCATTCAATTGATTTCATGAGCACTAAATTAAAAAATGCTAAGTTAAATTGTCCTTTAGTTGATAAATAAGCTTTTGCATTAGTCAAGGTCATCAATAAATCTAGAAATTACATTCTTAGGAATAAAGTGCATGCCATTCTTCTACACCTAGCCACTAAGTTAATGCTAAACTAATGTGAACTTGGAGAGTGAAGAGGTGAGTGGATTTCTATTCTTTAAGAATATGACATAGAGATGAATACTGGAAGATTGGTAAGATGTCAAGGTTTGATTCAAATGACTACCAATACTAGCCAAAAAATGAGTATTATGCAAGTTGATCAACAATGTTTTCAACCTAATGACTGGTATGATCCCATCATTTACTTACTGGTTAATGGCACGTGTCTTGCAAGACTAATTAGGGAGCAAAAAAGAGCCCTAAGGATCAAATCAACTCACTATCTACTAAAAAATTAAATCTTATACCAAGAAAACTTTAAAGGTGTACACTTAAGATGTGTATTTATAGTCATATAAAATTTCTAAATTGATAGTTTGGGTGTGGCTTGTGACACCCCATTCATAGTTACTTTTTCATGCTTTTACGACCCTTTTAGACACCTTTTTGCTCATTTCCAGTCATAAATAACCTTATGAATGATCATTTCACCTCAACTAGATAGTATTCCCCATGCCAATCCTATTCCCTAAGTCCGAATCCTATAGGATAAGATTACCCCATTTGGACTATATCACCCTATAGATAAGTGTCCCATTTTTGATGGTCCTATCCATTTGTACTTTGAGCTCTAATGATCATTTTCACCCAATCCTTATCTTTAATTAGGTCAGCTTAGAATAAATACATCTAACCCATGACCAATTATTCCCTATAAAATCCCACTCAAAGCTCATTTACAAAGGTGGTGACCAAACTTACAAAGCAAGCAAGAATACAAACAAATCACTAAGGTAAACTTCCCTATTATTTGCACATGGTCACCAAACATAGCTAAAAACCTACTCAAATCCTCATACCAGTCCTTAGCCACCATAAACACTATCAATTTGGCATTTTTATCCACATCACACTATTACACAAAGCACATGAGGTGGGATAACTACATATGGCTTGATCCCTCCTTGGAGTATTGGTATGTAGGTAGCATGCCCACATAATGGGTGTGGATTGCATGTTTAGTACATATTTCACACTAAACCCCCTCTTTCTCAAGTGACTCAAATGTCATTTTATCAAGCATGATAAAGGTTTAGGGTTTTGAATACAAAATTAGATCCACAACAAGTTTTTTCAATGACCAGTACTCACTTTTTCATAGTCATGCTCACATAGGCATAACACAACTATCCCAAAAGTTTTAGGTCTCTGTGATCAGTTTAGACAATAGTGGAAGGAATGGATAATGACATCTAACACCAAAGCATCCACTTTTTAGTGCTCCTATCTTTTTATCCAACAAAATCTAGATTTAGGTTTGTGACACCTTCCCAGTCATGCATAGTCATTTTCAACCTCTGTATTAGCCATTTCAGTCTATTTTCTAGCTAAGTTATATTTCTTCTTATTTATTACTATTTTTAGAAAGATGAAAAAGATAAATAGTTTCACAAATCAAGAATATATTTATTGTTATATTATATACTAATTTATTAATCTAGACCCTTAACTAAAATTGGAATAAAACTCCATTATTCTCAAATAAGTTAAATCATTTGGTGAACCCAACTTACTTCATTTGTGCACAAAAACCCTAGAAACCCTGAGGAAAATTCTTTGTTGATTTTATTAGTTCTTTTTTAATTTTTATTACATATATAAATCAAAATTTCACATTTAATTTTTAAAATTCACCATATTAATTTAACAAATCATTACTTTCAAACGCTAGTAGAATATACTAGGTCCCTATGTTTTTGGAGGTATCACCTTACATGTTAGTTAAATTCATATCCTTTTTATGCATATTCCAGTTTTCTATTTTTAGGACTTTACATTTCCTTTATTCAATACTTTCCTTCCATCTCATTTTTCTTATTACAACTTATTGTAAAAATTTCAATCCACTTTAGCTTTGTTTTCCTACTTTAACAATGGCCTAATATACAAATTTTGATGAAACTGATAAGAGGGAACTTCAAGACCTTTTAACTAAAAATAGTGGAATGAAAGATGATATGATTAAAATACTACAAGAAGAATTAAAAAAATCAAATAATGGTCAATATACTCAATCCACATAACAACTAATTGAAAATGATACTACAGAGGTAACTATGTCTCAACAACCCCTATAACAACTCAACCTTCTTATGTGGCACCATTAGTTATGGATAGTACATCTTCACCTCCTGATGTGGATGCCCTTGTGAAAGAGATTAAATATCTTCAATATAAGGTGATACATCTTGAGTAAGGTGCCTCTAGACCAACATAAGCTTTGGACTCTTTTGCTCTACTTTATACACTATTGGCATGCTATATTGCTTCTACACCCTTGCCACCAAGTTTTGTTCAATGCAAGCTCACTCTATATGATGGTAAGGGTGATCCAAAGAGATATTTGGGATATTTTCATGTAGCATTCTTGGACTATGTTCCAAATGATTGATTACTAACTAAGCTATTTCCATAGGGTTTAAAGGATTATGTTCTATAGTGATTCTATAGTCTACCGCATTAGTCAGTTAAAGCATTCAATCCTTTAGTTGACATGTTCCTAGCTCATTTTATCATTAAAATATGTGATAAGGTTTATTATGCCCAAGTTTCATAATAGAAACAAAGGTCAAATAAACATCTCACATATTATGTTATTAGATATAAGACTATCTTGGCTAAGATGACTAGCTCTATGGTTAATCAAGAATGATAAGATCTCTTCAAATAGAGTCTTTTGCCAATTTTTCATGAGTCAAAAATGTTCAAAAAAATTTCTTCCTTCATTGAGTTATGTCATACACTAAAGGAAAGGGAAGTCAAATTACTTTCAATAGGCAAACTCAAGCACATAAGAATATCAAAAACAACAAACAAGAGTAATAATAAAGTCCCATACAAAGTAAAGGTTAATGATAGCAAAAGTCAAAATCAACCTAAAATTAATACAAATTTAGATCCCCCTCAGTGAGTGGTTTTATTAGTGCCTCCTGAGTGAGCCTTTACCAATCTATCAATTTCTCTAGCTAGAGTCTTACAATAGATAATGGAATGAAATGTCCTATCTCTCCCTCTTATTCTAGAAGTTGATATGAAAAAGCCTCTTCCACATAGATATGATCATAATGCATTCTAAAATTTTCATAGGGAATTAGGCCACATAATGAATAGATGCATTAGTTCATGACACAAGATATATGAATTGATAGAAGGAAACCTTATTAATCTTGGGCTCTAGTTGAGCCTCAGGAAAAATAAACATAATATAAGGCTCTAAAATTTTTCTTAGATACTTTCCCACAACATTATAAATAGGAGACAGGGGCAAACTAGGTGTTCACCATGCATATCATGCACACCTTCTACCAGCTACATACTAGGCACCTTTAGTTGAGTCACAACCTTTGAGAAACATGATTTGTGTGTATAATTCTAGAGTTTCAGCTAGACCTTTGATCTCCTTCTTAGAGTAGGAGATAGTTGAGGATGATTTATATTACTATGCACTATTTATCAGAGCCTACATTGATCACCATCCCATTTATAGTATTCTCATAGATAATGGATCTAGTGTAAACATGTGCACTATGACAATACTTTAGCATTTGGGATATTTAGATCAATATATCACCCTAATGGACATAATTATCAGTGGATTCATTAGACACATAAATTTCATTAGGTGAGATTTTACTTCTTCTACATGTTAGTCTAACACATGTGGCCACACCATTTATTATTATTATTTTTGGTGAATTAGTTTTTCACATGTCACTTGGTCGACCATGGATCCAAAAACTTCATGTAATACCTTTTATAGCTCATAGATGCATGAAATACTTTCACGCTAATCAAGTTATTATAGTTGGTGGAGTTTCATATGAGTTATGACTCCTCACTTCAGTGCCATATCCTACTCTATAGTCACGAGTTTTAACTCCTCCACCAATTACAATTCTTCCTCTAATTGAGATTCAAACACAATTTAGGTCTCCATCACTAGCATAGAGAGTTCATACACTTCCATGGAGGCCTCTCTTAGAGAAACCAATACATCAGTGATAGTTTCAAGACTCTAGATAGTTTCTAGCTATTGTATTCACACCTAGGGTAGTATCATTGAGGTTTCATGCCTCTACACATAGAACACATTTTTAAAGAGATTTTTCTACTACTAGATGGGTCCCTAAGATCCCCACAATTACATACACTTTTTAGAGTTACAGGGGGACCCCATAGTTAGTTTCCACTATAGAGATTTTAGAGCACTTATAACATACACAAATTTCAGAGTCATAGTCTCAACCTTTACATTGTGCTTCACAATTATACACAATCCCTCTCCTTGATACAAGTCACCATGATATGGAGTCTCTTATGAGACTCATCAGTTAGTATCATTTATTTTTAGTCTTTGTTGTACATATTTTTTTAGCTTACATGTACATAGTTTATTTTCACTTTCTTGTACATTGTTTCCTTATGATTACTTATACATAGATTATCTCAAAACACCAAAAAAAATAAAATATTTCAAAATACCAAAAATAATATAACATGTCAAAATACAAAAAACATTCAAATAACTTAAAACACCAAAAATATTTTAATTATATGCATTAGCCATGCTTTACATTTTTACTACCATGCTAGACTTACATTTTGCTATTCTATGATATTGTTTGTCAATTTATCTACATTACCATGATTCACTTGATCTTATTTAAGTGTGTGTAGTGACACCTAGATCCTTGATTTCTTCACTATACCCATTGAGGGGGCATCTTAATTTTACATTCAAGACATACATCAACATATCTACCCACTTGGGGCATCTTCTACATAAATATACCATATAGGTTATTTCATTCCTACACCACACACTCTGCTTATCATGTTGATGTACATTAATTACTAGCTTACAAAGATTATTTTATTGACACTCACTAGTATATAGCACTTGTGTATTTATTAGCATCTACTTAGTCTTGTACTACATGTTTTGCATATGTTCACTTCTTACTTTGTTCAGTTAGATATGATAGTATTTCCAAAATTTGCATGCCTTCCTTTATTACTTTGAGTAGCTATATGTGATTGCATTTCTCATTTCCTATTTTTTTACTTGTGTGTGCCTTAGGATATTTTCCAATGTCATTTGCTTGTACTCTTTTATGTGCTTATGGCCCTTGTGCCAATCTCTCTTATTTGAAATTATATGTGTATATGGTCATTTGAATGTGCCTTATATGCTTGCTTTCCCATTTTGAGTAACATGTGCCCATCGCCCTTGTTTTCTTGGCCCCTTAGCCTATTTTGTATGCTTCTTGATTCTTTCTTTGCGTACTTATTTGCTTCTTAGTTGTTTACAATGCCATAATCCATATCATGAATTATCTTTCCTGATTGGATGCCATGATGGAAATCATGCTCTATCCCTCCTTGAAAACTAACTAGAATTTTGGTTTTAGTTCAATATACTACACATACTATTACATTTTTACATCTATCTAGGCATACCCTTGTTGATCTAACAATATCCAACACCAACTATGCTATATCTTGAGACATATTTTTTATCATCATTGCCATATCATGTATTTCACAACATAACACACTTACAAGGATATTTTTTTAGGGAAATCATTATAGGGTCTCCATTCCTACCCTCAAAAGAGGGGGCAATAAATAAGGGTTTTGTCATAGAGATTAGAACCCTCTACCGATCAAAATCAACTTTCAAAACACTCAAAACAATAATTGAAATTCAAGACATGTATAATAGACCCAAAAAATAGGGATGAACATAGAAAAACCATCCAAAATAGTAAAGGATAAGATCACTGTATTCAAACTACAACACCCTAAAACAAAGTGTCTACTTTTTGGTGCTCTTATCCAAATAGTTAAAAACCTAAAATTTTGAAAAACAAACAAAATGATAAGGTCAAATTTAATTTTTTTAAGCTATAGTCCAATTTATATTGGGTATTTTTAGTATAGTTTTACTTAGGATATCTAGATATAAGGGGCATTATGCATGGCATGATGGCTCTTGCTTCCAGTTTTAGATTAGGTAGTTGGTACAAATTCAAGATCAAAATCCATGTTATAGACATCAATGATTGAGGGTAATGTGCATGGCATATTTATCTTCTTTTCTTTCTAGTTCATTATATTACCTAGGTGTTATTAGTAGTTGTGTGACTTATTCTATCTATAGGTGGCTAACATCATTTTGGAGTGGCTTTCATATAAGCCTAATTCTTAGTTTTAGAGTAGATTTCATACAAGTCTAATCTCCACCTTTCAAAGTGGCCAAAGATTGGTCTAGTTCTCAATACACATTTGGCTATCCAAGCCACATTATCAGACTACAAAGCATTCATGGGATTCATAATCCATCTCATATGACACACATTCATACTAGTATTAGTTTATAGTTCACACTTAGTGGGCAATAATAGAGCCAAAGGACTTGTCAGCCTTTGTATTCTTGAACCACCTACATAGAGGGATTGGACACACAATCCAAACATCGATTAACACACACATAATCACATAGCTTCATTACATAGTGGGTGATGATGGAGCCAAATGGCTAGCCTTTATATTCTTAGTCCACCCTTGGGGAATTGAGAACATAATTCTATTCAGGATATTACTCTTGGTATAACACATACCCAACATCACTTAGCATCACTCAACATCACAATAGGGTTTGTATTGGTTTGCATACTTGGTGAGTTATATTCATTCCTTTCTCTTCCTTTCTCTTTTACCCAACCTTTGTATGTTCTTATTTTAGACATAGCATGTCTATTAAGAACTGATTTACTCCTTATTTTCTCTTGTAGATATATGCTTCATGATGTGTTCTCTCTAAGCACACTCAACATCACACATATTCATGGGCTTCACCCTTGCAGGTAAGTTTAGGTACACTTTATACTTTTATTTTATACTAGTATTTTGCTTTACTACATCACTAGAATAAAGTGGGGGCAAATGTAATCATATAAAATATCAAAAAAAAATTAGTTTGAGTGTGGCTTACGATATCCCATCTATAGGTCCTTTTTACATACTCTTACAACCCTTATAGATACCTTTTTACTCATTATTAGTCATCTAGAACTTTCTAAATGATCATTCCACCTCAGTTAGATAGTATTCCCCATGCCAATCCTATTCCCCTAGGTTTTGAGCCTATAGGATAGGAGTACCCCATTTGGACTATAACACCCCATAGAGAAGTGTCCCATTTTTGGTGGTCCTATCCATTTTCACTTTGAGCCCCAAAAATCATTTTCATTTGATCCTTATCCTTAATTAGGTTAGACTAACATGAATACATAACCCATGACTAATTGTTCCCTATAAAATCCCACTCAAAGCTCATTGATAAAGGTGGTGACCAAACTTACAAAGCAAGCAAGAATACAAATACATAACTAAGGTAAACTTCCCTATTCTTTGCACAAAATCACCCAACATAGCTAAAAACCTATTTAAATCCTCATACCAGTCCCTAAACACCTCAAACACTATCAATTTGTAATTTTCATCCACATCACACTATTTCACAAAGCACACTAGGTGGGAGAACTACATATGGCTTGATCCCTCTTCGAAGTATTTGTATGTTGGTAGTGTGCCCACATAAGGGGTGTGGATTACACATTTAGTACATATTTCACACTAACCCCCCTCTTTATCAAGTGATTCAAATGTCATTTTATCAAGCATGATGAAGGGTTAGGGTTTTAAAGACATAATCAACTCCATAATGAGTTTCATTAATGACCAGCACTTGATTTTTAACAAGCACACTCACACAAGCACAATGTAACTATCCATAAAGTTTCAAGTCTCTATGATTAGTTTGGACAACAATAATAGGAATAGATAATATCAAAGACACTAAAGAATCCACTTTTTAGTTCTCCTATCCTTTTACCCAATGAAAGCTAGATTCGGGTTTACAACACCTTCCCAGTCCTACAAAGCTATTTTCAACCTCTGTATCAGTCATTTCAATCTATTTTATAGTTAAGTTATATTTCTTATTATTTATTGATATTTTTTAAAAGATGAAAAATACAAATAGTTGCATAAATTAGGACTATATTTATTATTATATTCTATACTAATTTATTAATCCAAACCCTTAACTAAAATAGGAATAAAACTCCATTATTTCTAAATAAGTTAAATTAGTATCCAAGAAAGAGGAATCTAAGATCATGAACATGTTTCATGAAAATTTGGGAAGTGGGCATCCCTCTAAGAGAAAAAAAACTCAAAAGATATGTAGGGTTGGCTTCTATTGGCCCACAATCTTTAAATATGCTCACATGCATGTGAGGGAATGTCATTCATGATGGATTTTTAGCACAAAAGAGCCAAAGGCAGCCATGCCTTTATAACTGGTCATGATTGAAAAACCTTTCACCCATTGGGGGATAGATTTTGTTGGAGTTAATAACCCTAAATCATGAGAAGGTCATAAATATGTTCTAACTGCTATTGACTATTACACAAGATGGACTGAAGTAGTAACTACCAAATAGTACAAAACTGAAGAAGTGATCAAGTTTTTACAAGAAAACATATGCACAAGATTTAGGACTCCACTTTATTTGGTATGTGACAATAGTTCTACATTCATATCCAAAGAAATGATAGAGTGGGTATATGATAATGATATTATCCTCAAGTTCTCATCTGACCATTACCCCTAAGGTAATCGAGTGTTCAAATCAACAATCAAGAACTTGATGAAAGCAATTAAGAAGTCTACTACAAATAAACCTAAAACATAACATAAGCTCCTCAAATATTCCCTTTGGGTAGATATAACAAGAGTCAAATAGGCCATTAAAGTATCTCCCTTCTTATTGGTATATGGCCAAGATCCCATCTTTCGCATAACACTTAAGCTAATAATTTACAAGTTTATGCAAGAGTATATGGAGGAAGACTAAGAATTTACAAACCCAAGGATACTTGACATAGTTCAGATGGAAGATGATCGAGAAGAAGCTTTTTCCAACTTTAGTAGGCTCCATACCATAATGAAAAGGTGGCTTGACAAGTGATCAAAGTTCAAGGTTTTTAGATAGGGAGACTTAGTTATTTTTTGGGACAAGGCATTTGAGCCCAAGGGAAAACATGACAAATTCACACCTTTATAAATTGGCCCCTATCAAATTGTAGAAACACTTGGAGATAACATCTTCAAATTGAAAGATATACAAGGAACATATTTCACACTACCCACCAATGGGAAACATCTCAAGCATTAATTTTCTACTGCTCCATCTGGGGTCTTCATGGAGTAAATATATAAGGATGGTTATAATTAGTGTAGGTAAGATAGTTTAGTTCCATTTTATCCTTTTCATTCATATTACTTGTTTATACATAAGTTTTTATATATTTTCTTGATTTTCCTTTGCTTCATGCTTTGTTTCTTTCTATTATGTGTTTGATTTTTTTTGTGTTTTCTTTATATTGCTTTATTCCTTGCTTCTATTAAGTCCTTTTGGATAGACCTCCACTCAAAGTTCACTTTATTATTCAAATAAATATACAAGTTCAAAAATGTAGGTATGGATATTAAGTAGGTGATGACCATGGGTTTGAAATATGATCTTGATGTTATAATTTAAAGAAACTAGTATGGACTAGTGAATAGGTTAACTATTCCATAAGAACTTGAGCATTGTTTTCATCTAAAATTGGTTTTAAAAAGAATTGTACATGTAGAATGAAAGTTTAAGTTATTAAGGAAAAATCATGTTTGCACTTAATAAATATCCTTGCATGGGATAAAGGTTATAACCATATGTGATTATCTAAGGATCGGACACTTGACCAAATCCTTAAACCTAGCTATCCTAGTTCCAAACCTTTACTAGAAAAGCCTAAAAGATCTAAAAATACAAAAATAAGAGCTTATTACAAAATAAAAAAATCTTTTCAAGCAAAAGTGATTTTGGTAATCTCTACTAGGGCTATGGACACCTGATTGGTATTGGATCAAGGCTATGATTGGATCCAAAGGATTATCTATCAAGGCTATAGACACATAGATGGTAGTAGAGCAATGCCCAAGCCTTCCATGAACTAAGAGCATGATGCTTAATGAGTATCAAAAAATGCTCCAAGTTAAGGTTAATGATTAAAGACTTGAAACCTAGAAGTTTTCCCTTGAACCCCATGGCAAATAATAAGTGGAATCAAAGAACACACACAACATGGCCATGTCTTGATGTTTAACCCTAATTTTATAGACGTAAGGTTTGTTTTAACCATGAACTAATCTTAATAATGGAATTGGTCAAGAGGAATAAGTGACCTAGTTATTTATCTAAACTAGAGTCTCTAAGTTCTAACATATTACTATGTTTCCCCTAGAAGTCACCATTTGTTAAGTTCAACATACCCCCATTTCTAAAAAATAGGGGCCCTTGTGTAACTCTAAACCTTAGCCTTTGAAACTTGACATGTTTTGTAAATTAATTGTATTTAAAGATCATCCATGCTTGATAAGGGTGGCATATACGTTCATGATCCTACTTTAACTTCACTTAATATTGCTAACAATGGATCTTCATGTTTCAGTTACAAGTCTCATGAGACCCTCATTGAGTAAATTACACTTGGATTTTACAAATTAATCCTCATTCAATATTTTACTAGCCTTTAGCTTGTAGGAACTCAAGATCAAATCCATATTTTGAATGTCTTGAAACCCTCCTTCAATGACCTTTGTTTAGACACTTCAATTTAAATTCAAATTTCATGGGATCAAAATTGGTGGGAACACTTTGAAAGATACAATGAACTAAGTTTAATTTTTTTTTAAGACTTAATCAACTAAGCCCTGGATTATAAATCATGTTTGGTTCTTTTATATTTCACCCTCCTTTGTTCCCTTATATTTTAAAACCAAGTCTAACTTTCATGTTTTTAGGATCCTTTAATTTTCTATCTTGACTTCACTTTATGTTTCATGGTCCCTCTCAATACTTAACCTAATGTCTTAGTCCTAAGGCACTATTCATGTTTTCAACATAAATAAGACCTTAGCCCTAAGACTTTAACCTAAGTTTTTTACATTATCCTAAGCTCTAACTTAAATATCTTGTTCCTTCATAAGATTGACAATTTGTGCTTCATCAGGTAACATTAATTAGATGGAGTGAAAGAGACATGACAAAAAGCTTTGATCTATTGAGACATTCTCACTTGATGACTTGGATCACAATCAATATCTCACAAGAGCCTATATTAAAATCAATGCTCTATGGACTCTTCATAAGGTCAATAGAGTCAAAGATCTAAAGCCCTATAGAATTACCATATGACACTCCTATGTTTAAAATTAATATCAAAACAACCTTAGGATAGGATCTTGCATTATAATTTTTAATTATTCAAAGGGTCATGATTTTAATATATTTCAAAGACTTAAGCTTATGACTTAGTCTAATTTTTATATATGGCCCTGAGCTAACTCGATCCACTTTATGACTATAGGAACCAATAGTGTGCATCTATTTAGATCATGATCTATGGTTTATGCTTACTTTCAAGAGATAATTTGATGGAGCATATTTAACCCAGGCTTCTGTGGGACCAACTATAATAATGACTTAAATTTGACACTCTCATACCCATCATATGATGATTGCAAGGTTGTCATTGACATTTACAAGGTTATCAAAATTTAGCCTAGTATGAAAGGTCATTAGATATTAATTTTAATGTTTTCACAAATGTCATTGATGCCTGTGAGGTCATCATTGATGTCTATGATACCATCAAAATTTATCTCAATATCCAATCTCACTCAGAAGATAAATTCACTTAAGACTTGCATCTCAATGTCAAAATTGGTCTTCCATAGATTAATCTAGTTTATTTAAATCCATGGGTAGACTTAAGGTCCTTACAACTAATTTTATATTTGCATAGGCTAAGCCTAAATATCATGATAAAATCTAGTCATTTTTTTTAACATTGACTCGAGCCTTAGTCTATATATATGCCCCATTGTCTTTTGAGCCTAATGATATTAGTTTAAAGAAAGGTCCCATTACCATAAAACTTATCTTAAAACTTTAAATCTAAGGTTTTATCATGTTTATTAACATAGTAAAACCTGAGGTTAAAACCTTACATTAAATATTTTGTTATTCAGGCCACCCTTTTTATGTGTTTTAAACTTAGCCTAAATACTTTGGTCTAAAGTTCATTTCATGTTTATCAACACAAAATATAACTATAGCCTAAATTATTTATCCTAAGTTATTTTTATGAGCTAATACTAATTAAAGTTCATGTACATTTATAGGATCTATTATTCATGTTGATCCATGCAAGAAATATCAAATGATGCAAAACCATGATGGAATTTTCAACAAGGCTCCATGCAAACACAAGACTGATAGATGGTGAAGCATGCTAATGCATAAAATGGTGAGGTACATAGCTCTGAAATCCCATAGAGATTCCAAGTGGCATAACCATAAAGCTTGATATAGATAAGGACTAACAACATGTAAGTCCTGGGATCGAGATCAATAGTCTACATTGATCCATGCATAGAGATGAGATGGTGTGAATTATAAGGCAACTTTTAAAAGGGAAATGGATAGTTATTTAAATTCATTATGAAAAGTGTCATGAAATTTGCTAGTAGGATGCCACATAGATGCCACATGGGCACAAGATAACAAAACAAGGGATTTTGTGGGCTTAAAAAGGCAAATGTATAAATACAAAGGTCTAAATCAAATTCAAGGAACAAATTATCCTAAGTCCAAGTAAGCCATCACCATTAAAGCTATAAAAAGCCATATCCTCTAATTAAATCCCTAATTAGATCTTAAATTAACCATAGTCAAATTGGAAAGAACTGAATTATCATCTGAGCAAGTGTAAACTGATCCAAAGATAAATTTATAGACCATTGGTGAACAATTTGTAAAAATCATAGTCATGGTAGCTTAGAGGCAACATAGAGAAGACACCAAGCTATATTTGAATACAAACTTAAAAATAAGGGTCTTGAAAGACATAGTACTTAATGCCATGTCCTTGAATACTAGAGAGAACAATTGGTCCAAGATCTTTTGGATAATTGAGGAACTGCAACCCATAACTAAAGAAGATGAGAAGATTCTTGAGAATTAGAGGAGCCATTATAGATTTAAGTCATGCATAGAGAAGCCAAATACCCCTAGATAATTACTTCAACACAATAATAATATTTTTCTCTAATTCACAATAAATAAATTTAGGAAATTACATAAATATATAGGATTATTATTCCTATAACTTCTCTACTATTTTCTCTCATACCCAAAATATTATAAATAAGCAAACTCCTAAATATGATATATTTTTATAACCATTAATAATATATCTCAACAATAATATAATCTAACTAATACAATCTTACCATATTAATCATATGGTTACACACTAACTAATTACTATTTACCTTTTAGTAAATATCAAACTTACTATTTACCTCTTCGTAAATACCTAAATTCACACAAAGTGAAAACTAATCTCAATAATTCTCCCCATATTTTTTACATGGTAAAATACATCTCATTTTCTAATTGTAGCTTGCCACCTCTATGTGGTCATGATATTCTTTACATACATATGCCATCGCACATCTCTTCTTTCACACTCATCTATAATTGGTTTTTATAGGTTCACTAATAACCTTTCAAAATGGTTTTCACAGGTTCACCAATAACCTTACAAAATGGTTTTCTCAGGTTCATGTTTAACCTTATAGAATGGTTTTCTCAAGTTCACCACTAACCCTACAAAATAATTTTCTTAGGTTCACCACTAACCTTATATAATGGTTTTTTTAGGTTCACTACTAACCTTATAGAATGGTTTTCTTAGGCTCACCACTAACCTTATAGAATGGTTTTCATAGGTTTACCACTAACCTTACAACATGGTATTCATAGGTTTACCACTAAGATTTAATCATGATTGCTATAATGATTTTTAGATTAACATTCTCCAATGCAAATATATAAAAGGATTTATATGGGAATATCATTCACAAGTGAATAGGTATAGCTATTCTTATTTTTCACACATGTTAAAAAACAAATGTAACTACCACACCACACTAAAAAAAACTAAAATCCACACAATTGAAAATAACACACCATACAAAATGTCACCACATCATTGGGCAGCCCCATCATTGGTGACTAACAAGAGGTCATTAAAAAGCCTCCATCTTCTATGTATCCTCTAGCCTCTAGTGAAGAAGCTACTTACTTAAGAACTGGTGAAACTAGTGATAGACTTTATGCCTTCAAAAATGGCATGTTTAGCAAGTTCTCAGAACAACATGATGTACAACTATCTAGATTTCTATGGATGTAATAACTAACTTTTTGTTATGATGAGTAAGCTTGGATGCCTCTTGAGCCAATTTATTCGTTGTGTCTTTTATTTTACTCATTTAATCCAATATGCCTTTCTTATAATTTTTTGCAATTTTGAGGATGTCAGTGTATATTGATAATTTGTCCATATAAACAATATGAAAATTTTTCCTAGTAGTCACCTAAACAAGACCTTAATACTCACCTAAATAAGACTCAATGAGAAATTCTAACATTTTTAAATTTTTAATGACAACAATAAAGATTATATTTTGACATAAAATACTTTGACTATTACTTGTGACCCAAAAATAACTTTGACACTTTGTAATTTTTGACAATATTGATAATTTAATAACATTAAAAAAATACTACAAAAACATAAAACAAAGCTTATAAATCCTAATAGAATTCTATACTCAATACCAAATTACTACGTAATAAGATTTCAAACTAAATCACCAAAAGACTTAATCAACCTAATAACATCTTATCAACATTAAGAAATAAATATAACTAAACTTAAAGCTTGTTGACTAATCATGTTGGATAAATAAAATAGAATGAAAATTTAACAAAAACATGGTGATGCACAACATGGAGATAGTAGCAAAAAATGCATGAGACAATATTGACATAAGTGGTAATCCTTATAAAGATGTATCAAACTGAGTCATGATGATCACATAGCCGAGCTAACTAGTAGTATGGGCACAATAGATTAAAAATTGACATGTCTTGTATAAATATATGGATAGCATGATATATGAATGAAACCATGAGGTGAGAGTCATCTGGATTGAATTAAATATTGATATAGGAATATGTCATAGAAAATCTCAAATAGAATCAGTATTTTGATAAAGCCACAACTATTATTTAAATAACTACAAGTTATATGATCTTATGAAAAATTTACTAGAAGAATCCAACTAATAAGCACACAATAAGATGATATGATGACTACTTGCTTAATAGAGGCATTAAGGTCACATACCAAAATGGTGATCCAAACATAGTGGTAATCCAAACTAAGTCATAAAAGAAAGATAATTCATAGATCATTGACATGTCTTCATATTTGGTGATGAAAATTCATGGTAATGGATTAAGATCTTCATTCACCATTCAATTCTCTAAACATATAGTCTATCAAATATAAATGCAGTGATCATGAATATGGAAGAATAAACTTCACTCCCTTCTAGCATGTAACCACATACTTCTATATTACAACCATGATCAGAGAAGCTTTGATACAACTATTGAGAATTAGAGGAACCAATAAAGATTTAATTCATGCACAGAGAAGCTGAATACCCCTAGAGAATTATTATAATACAATAATAATATTCTACTCTAATTCACCGTAAATCATTTCAAGAAATTACAAAAATATATAAGAATATTATCCTTATAACTTCTCTTCTATTTTCTCTCACTCTTGAAATCTTATAAATAAGCAAAATCCTAAATATGATATATTTTTATAACCATTAATAATGTATATCAATAGTAATATAATCTAACTAATACAAGCTTACCATATTAACCATATGGTTACACACTAACTAATTACTATTTACTTTTTAGTAAATATCAAACTTACTATTTACCTCTCCATAAATACCTATATTCACACAATGTGAAAACTAATCCCAACAAAGATTGCATCCTCCAAAATAAGGTTTTATGACCTGGTTGCAACATAAATCTTGAGCCTTCATCATGTAGTAGCTAAACCAAAGGTACTCCATTATATATGTCCTTATTCCTATTTTTAAAGAATTTAAAAATGAAAAGGGCATGCTAATTAATGAGCATACTCATAAATATGTTTCCTATGTGTCTCACATTGCATTTGAAATCTACTATAATATTCCCAAGCTCTGAGTAGATGTACCCAAAATCATTTAATGGGCTAAGAAAAATGACCTTAAAGCCATCCTAGCACCATGGTTTTATTCTGTAAGCCATGTGTTTTCTAACCCTAGTGGGAACATTCCCATCAACTAATTTTGACCTAGAATGAGGGTAATAATGACCCTGATGAACAAACTCTATGGAATCTCTATAACCACTTACGTTGACAGCATATGGGTGCCCCTAGTCTATTATATGATTAAAAATAAGCTAACTCCTATTGGTGAGCTTATCAACACATGATTATGTATAAAAATCTTCATAGTCAAGAAAGGAACTAGGAGAGAACTCTACATGATGTCTTACCTCCTAGATTCCTTGTTGGACATAATTGAGATCCCTAACTTTAAGGGATGGTCTCCTAAAAGGACACATACAATGTCCCATTTTTACTCCAAGTTACATGTCTCCAAATATAGAGAACATATTCATTTTATATGTGATTTCATCTATCCTCATTTGAATGAGGCCTTATATGGAACCAATACCAAGGATCAATAATTTGGCAAATAAATGCATTGAATCTATTGGGGACATATGGTTTTACTTAGACTACAAAATCATCCAGATTGAGGGAACATAATGCACGCCATTAAGGTTACTAGTCCATGTCCCAAATAAATTATTTGAGTAGGAAGTTGAATTTCAAATATGTAATGGTATATATGGTATTTACAAGAGAAATAGAAATGATTACTACATATTCTACCCTTAGCTATTGGCAAGACCATTTTCTAGTATTGAAACAACATTAAAGATGCTACTAGACATAGCCTCTTTCAAATTTCAGCATGATGACTTGAGGCAATGGGACCCAAAAGATGATGTCACAAATCATTTAAAGTCTAAAAAAATAAATGTGCCTTATGAACATCATCCAAGTGCTTATAAAAATATGTACACAAAATGTTCATCCTTATATAAAGTCTTGACAAGGTTGAATATATTCAAAATCAACCTAGAAACAAGGTTAATAAGAGATTTAAAGGGAAGTGATGACATTTGGTAGATCAATTTGAGGTATTACCACCTATTTGGGGGTCAATATTTTGGACCTCTTCCAACAAAACAACCCAAGATGCTACTTGCACAAAACCCGAAAGTGTAGATTGGATAAAGGCCTGAGAAAAGTAGAATTGGTGAAGGGGAATCATATTTATCCCAATCTAAGATACTAGAGTCTCTTATTGATTATATAGATGTAATTGCATTATATCTAGGTGAAATAAAGGAATATTCATTACAAACATTAGCCAATGCCTATGGGTCAAATGAAGAAGGAGAAAAAATGGAAGAACCTTAGCCCCAAACTAAGGAGAAATCATAAGCAAAAAAAGATAAAGGAAAGGAGGTAGCATTGGACCTAGTTCCCATTGCTCCCCCACAAAAGAGAAAAGTTAAATTAGCACTGGTCTCTATAGGACCAAATAAACCTATATTGACCTTCAGTCATCCATTGAGTGAGGTAAATATCTTTAGTGATGAGAACCCAATCCATGGGCTAACTATTATGGAGTGGATCCTATATAGAAAGTTACAAAAGATACAAACCATGCACCATTAGTGGGAAATCACAAAGTTAGTGAACATTCATGTTGATGAAGAACTCAAACCTTGGTTTATAGAGCTCTAACAACAAGATAAAGAGAGAAAGATGACTACCCCTAAATTATTAGGTGTCATTTAAATAGATACTTATATAAATTCAAATGAGGCATCAGTAGAGATACCTACTCTAAAAATGATTGAATCATCATTAGGAGTTAGATTTAATCTAGAATCTACTTGCATAGAATGAGTGATTAAGAAAAGGGCTATGGTAGAAGGTGTAGAGTTCACCTTCCAAAAGGTTGAATCATTTGTCAGTTTAACTCTAATAGCTAGGCAAAAACTAGGACAAGACTAGATTTTGAAGAAAAGATCCTCAAAGTAGCCCAAGCTCAAAGTGATCAGTTGTAAATAATGATCAAGGGGATACTACAGGAAAAAATAATTTAAAAGAGGCTATTGTGTTATCCATTCATGAAGACAGGTTCAATAAACTCAAATAATTCATGGTGGGACTATTCAAATCTTTGAATACAACTAGAGTAAGACAAAATAAAATAGGGATGCAAATCCCTAAAGCAACAAGCCAAGTTAGCCAATGGTAGGTTACAAGATCCAAAGTGAGGGAATTGATTAAGGCCCTATCTAAGAATTTAGTCCTAGGTTTTTGGACTATTAGCAAGACATATTTAAATATGGCCATGGCCATATTGGTTGAAAAAAATGATGCCCTAGACAACTGGTCTAAGGATATGGGAAACCTTTTTAAGAACTTTAGGCAACTAGAATATAAATGGTCTCACATCCTAAATATCTTTATTAAGGAACCCACATCCCTCAACCCACTAGGTCTTATAGGAGATTAATAGTTCAAACAAAGGACCTTATAATTCATGCAAGAAGTGAGAAAATAAGGAGAAAACCAAATAGCTGAAGGCAATGGCAAGGTCATAGCTCTACTTCTCTCCTCTAAAGAGAAAAGAGGAGATTTTAGGGACATCAAAAAACTATGGAAAAGGTTGAGAAGGACATTAAGGACTTATAATACCATGGACAAGAGCTTTTCTTGAAACCTATAATTGATCTTTAGTTTATCAGTGACCAATACTATAGACTGAAGATCCTTCAGTAAAAGTAGGCAACTATATCAACACAGATCCCACTAGTTATAAATATTTTTTTCATATGAATTTTGTAATATTTTAAAAATATATAATAGAATATTCTTTGTAAAGACAAGTGCATTTTTTTAGCATGTTTCCAAAAGGTTAATTTATTTTGGAAAAGTTAGTGTATTTTAAGGAAGGATAGTTGTCATTCACATTTTGTACACTTATAAGTCAAGGTCTAACTGACATGCTTCCTTGAAACCTATAAAAGGAGCATTATCATTTGAAAAAAGGGGGGATTTCTAGGAACTAAAACTACTTTGTAACTTTTTAGAGAAATTTAATACAAGTAGGGAATAATGCAAAGTTTGTCTCAATTATTTGTGTGAATTGTTATCATGGCTTCTCTCTCAATTATCTATTCTAGGTCTTATATTTGAAGGGTTTTTAAGAATTTTGAACATGTATCTTCAATACAAGGTTGTTAATTTGGGATAATTCTAGATTAGTTGAATGACATTGAATTTGCTTCATTTTATTTGCTTTGTATGAAGATGTGCAAATGTTATTTTATTGCAGTAGTAAATCTTTAAAGTAAACTCAATTCTTACTTGTATTTCTTCATGTTATCCTTAGATACTTGCCTATGTGTAGTGGGATTTGATCATATGCTATTTTAATTTATACCTTGGTTAAATGCATGTTCGGTTGGAATTTAAACCTTGTCATGATGTTTGATACAAAGATTAACAATCACATACTTTCTTTCTAACCTACCTTTCCTTTTTGCTTCTTTTTTTAACTAGATCATTGTAGCTTAAAATCATTATAAATATTCATTATATATTAATCTTTAGTTCAATATTTTATCACAATTCACCAATAATAACATATATGCTTCATAATTTACATAGATTTTGTTAGCTAGACCAAGGTGGATCCCAACCACTATATTTTATAAATATTGTGGAATAATCTACCTACTCTATCACTATTTCATCATAGGTGACTAGATCACCACAACCTACAACTCATGCTCTAAATTATTTGAATTCTAAAATGAGAAGTGTTTTTTAAACACTAAGAGCACATGTGATACACTTAGAGGCATCAAAACCTAATTACAACATTATATTTAGTGACATGATGCATTGAGTAAATATTCATGATATGCTAAATATGCTCCATAAGGGAAGTCACATTCTTACTAGTGAAGTAGGATAAACCTTTGAGGGTTTTGACTATAATGTCATCATATTAGTCAAGAATCTATAGACTACCTCCATTAAAAGGTATAAATAATTAATTTCTATACACATCCATGAGTGGGATAGGGAATAGTCTCCATTTATGTGCAGGGAATCTCCCAAATAGAGGTGTTGACTAAACTCTAGGGGAGGTATACCTTGAACCACTCCTTATCTTGATAGGGGATGAATATGTTCTTACTCTTATTTTTCTAGAGGGCACTAAAAGCTTAATAAAATGGAAATCAATACCCTTCGTAAATGATATTATTTGTCTTGGCATGTAGATAGGGGATAATATTTATGAACTAGAAATGATTGAAGTTACCAGGTGATCTTAATGTTTATCTTATAACACTTTTTACATAAGGTTATCATTGATTCCTTATATTTTATTCAAACTAGTCCCACCAGGTGTGCCAAAAACTATTATTGTTCAAAACATGCACCCATGGATGGTATGAGGTGCAGGATGTTTGATGGTAGGGAACATAGTATGAATGCCTTGTACATGGCACAAAAGTATTCAGTGTTGGGTGTGGAAGTGTTATCTCTCACTTTCATGTGTGGAACATCAATTGTCTTGTCATAACAATGTGAATGTCCCCAAGGTGTGGGACCTTTGTGCTCCTTGGAATGAGTCTCCAAAGTAGGTTGGATTTATTCTATTCTAAGTGCACCTAGTTTAGGACTAGTGCATATACCTAAAGATAAGAAAGGTAAATCTACCACTAAACTAAACCTAAGATTTTGAGGGAAAAGGGAGGAAAAAAATAAGAATTTTCAAAAAAATGAAAGGAACATACAACAAGAATAGAGAGAGAATTCTTACTACCATAAACACACTATAGATACTTGAGAACATGATGTTATCACATAGACTCCACCAAATTCACTCTAAATACATAAATATTTTTTATGGAGGCATGAGAAAACAATGCAATATTGATAGGTATGAAGGTTATCCACAAAAAAAACCTATTCAAACCCATATGCACATAGAACATGACCTACAAGTGAGTTCTAAGTTCCACACAAAGGTGCTAGGAATGGACAATGATGAGAGGGTCAAACATTACCCCCAAAAAAATATTAATAAACACAAATAACACATAGAGTGTAAGAAGAAAATAGGGATGTGAAATTAATTCTCATTAGCATGTAAGTTCAGCCAACAAAAGTGCTCTTAAAGGGAAAATGTTGATAGTGTGAGGTTGCCTAAAAAATGTCAATCTTTATTACAATGAAGAACATGGATTTTATAATGGATCCAACATTTTACAATTAGTGTACCACTTGGGGTGAAAGATACAGTGTTTTAATTCTATTGTAGTGATGTACCCATGCTTCTTAAATTTTATCTGGTGATTTGAATTTGGGAGTTGGTGGTAGGACTCTTTTGGATTCATGTGTGTGTCTAGGAGTGGAATATTCTTGGAAAAGTTAGAGGGGTGATGTGTGATCATGTTCTAATGTCTGATAACCACTTTTGCATTTACTTATTCTGATAAGGCCTTAAACACTACTCAAATACTTTTCTAACTACCTCTTTATACCTTGTTTCCACTTGTTAATCACTATGTGGGTCTCCCTTGAATTACCACATCATTGATGTGTATCTAAGAAGAATCATTACCTTATGCCTTTCAAGGACATATGTCCAATGAGGATTATGTGGTTAGACTATGTAGTGAGCCATGAGTAGGTGAAGGGTGTAGACATAGAAATCTTATCTGGGGGTGCATAAATTTTTACCTTTTGGTGCCAAGTCCCCCTTAATATTCTTCTCACATTTTCACTTTACACCTAGGGTCCATGTTAGTTAGAGAAGTAGTATGTGGATAACATGGATCACAGTCTATGAATTATGATAGCATGAAAGTGAAACTCTATGATTTGGTGTAAGAATTCATCATGAAAGCATAGGTACCCTTTTAGATAGGAATGCACACAAATATGGAAGATCTTGGGTGTAATTCTAAATATTTAGAACTACTTCTTAAACACTTCTTTCTATATTGTCTCAATAATGGGAGGTTTGTACACTTAAACCTACACACCATTTTATCTTATGTGATGTAAGTTTACTACATGGGGTGTGCATCAAGAATGCCTAATGGGTATGAATCAAAACTTAGTCGATGTAAAGATATATGATGACTACTTTAGGGATGAGCATGGATGAGAAGCATATGTGCATGACTTTTTTTAAAGAACTTGACACTTCACAGATGTGAAAACCTTATGTAATATCCTTGTAATCTTTTTGCAAGTTGGGTGTGACTTATAAAGTCAACATTTATAGCAACCTTTTTAGGCCACTTAACTACTAAGTGGGAATATAGAAGCCTTTAAAGAAATCCATTAGGTATTTATTCTTTGATTTTTTTAATCCTTTCATCTATGTATACACTAGCTATGTATCCCTAGATTTGGAATGAATTGATAACCTCCTAATAAAATCAAAGAACTATGCCAAAGGCACTTAGAGGAAAGATATCTAAACTAAGAGACACACTACGCACAAGTTCTTAGAGGAAATAAAACTATCCTAAAATAAAGTGCACAAGGCACTTAGGGAAATGAAAAACATCTAATCTACTTATTTATAATATGTACAAGAATCAATATAGATAGTGTTTAATATGGATCCCATTTACTGGGATATGTAGTTTTTCTCTATTTATTCTATCAAATTAAAATGTGTTGGCTTGATTATATCTGATTATGGTATACGAACCACTCCATATCATTTAGAATTTAGTATGCCTTATATCTTTTTCTCTATCTATATGTCATTTAAGCACTATATCTCCTTCTTAGAAACTTCTATCAGTGGTCCTTTTATAAAAAGTCTTCTTTGCTTGGGCTTGTTGGAGTTATAGAGTGTTCACAACCTACACTCTAGTCTCTTTGAGTTTCATTAGCTATGATAATCTTAATGTGAGTAGATTTATTTTGAACAATTTCATCTAATGGGTGAGTTATAATGAAGGCAACTCAAGAGATGTGAAAAATATGGCATTCCTTCCATAAACTAACATGAAGGGTAAATTTCCCAACCCTCTTTTGGGTGTGACTTGATCAGCCCAAAGGGTAGTCTTGAGATTAGTATGCCAAACTATTGATTGTCTTCCATGGTCCTTTTTATAATATGAATCAAATTCTTATTCATGGAATCAACTAAACCATTAACTTGAGGGCAACAATTTAATGAGGTGATTAGATGGATGCTATGCTTGATGGTCAATTCATTAATCCTAGTTCTATGGAAAACCAATGCATTATTAGAGATAATGGTGGCTTGGACACCAAATCTTATTACAATACCTTCATAATATCTAAGGATTGATGTCTCATTAGCCTCTTTGAACACTACTACTTCCCTACATCTCATGAAATAGTCTATGGTTATGAGTATCCATTTATGTCCATCACTTATTGGTAGGTTAATCATGCCTATAAAATCTAAGCCCCACTATGTAAAGGGTTGATTGGTTTGTATTGTCCATAATGGTAAGTCTATTAGCCTTTATTTGCCTATGAATAAGGCACATCTCTTGAAAATTTGCACATATGCATGTGCATCTTTGAGTAAAGTTAGCTGATAATAACTAGTTTGCATGATTTTTGAGACAATGGTCTTGGGTGAATAATGGCCTCCTATAGGGCCATCATAGAATTCTTAAAGAATTTTACTCGCCTAGTTTGATTCTATGCACCTCAAGAGGAATCCAATGAGGTCCGTCTATAAAAAAACACCATTGATGAGCACATAAGGGTTGTACTAAAACCTCAAATGATTACACTTGGATTTATTTAAGCTAGGGGGTATGAGCCATTTTGAAGGAAGGTCATCATATTTTGCATCTAGTATATTTCAGCTTCTTGGCCTATTAATTCTTTTTTATGCAACACCAAGATTGTCTTACCATCAAACTTTGCCACCTTGACCAATTGTTTACAGAGTCCCTGTTCTCTCACTAGCTTAGTGATATGGATGTCCATGTCACAGTCCATCACTTTTGTGAGCAAACCATCCATTTTCTTATTGATGTCCTTATTGAGCATAAAATATTTGATGCTTGTGTGTGTAACAATGAGTTAGATTTTATTATTAGAGAGCATATGCCTAAAATTCTTGAGTACTCTCATAACTACAAAGATTTTCTTCTCCATGAAGCTATAACACATCTTATAATGTTTTAGTGCCTAGTTGAAAAAGGTAATTGACTGATCTAGATGATAATTATTTTGTTGTGTAAGAATAGTTGAGATGCCCTCTACCACACCAAATGCATAAAAAATGAAATTCTTACTGTAATATAAATTTATCAAGAAGGGATATTTGATTGAAACTATCCCTATCTTCATGAGTCTAGATGAATGTAAAATGTTTCTTGAGCATTACAGTGAGGGGCTTGGTTAGGGTGGAAAATTTAGGCATGAATATCTTGATAAAGTTGATTCTTACTAAGAATCTTTGGATACTCTTATTGTGACTTGGAAGGGGAAGATATAAGATAGCCTTGACTCACTCTATATCAATTATGAGTCATTATTTGGAAATTATGTGCCCTAGTAAAGTGCCTTCATAAACTACGAAGATACACTTGTTGGGGTTTAGAGAGATTCTGAACTCTCTACACTTTTTAAAGACATCCTTCAAATGGCCTAAATGATATTTTTCATGCTTAGAGAAAATAGTTATGTCATCAAGGTAAACAAAGATGACCTTGTTGATGATCTCCTTAAATTACATATCCATGGCTCTTTGTAAGGTTGCTCCTACATTTGTTAAACCAAATGAAATCTGTTGGTATGTAAAGGTTCCCCACTTAGTGGTGAATGTTGTTTTATAATGATCTCACTCTTTCACAAGAATTTAGTTGTAACCTAAGTAACCATCTAAAAATGAGAATATTTTTATGCCTACAACCATTTGTAGGATCTAATCCATTGGTGGGAGGGTATAGTGGTATTTGAGGTAAGATTTGTTTAGGTCTTTAAAGTCCACACATAAATAGATTTATCCATTTTTATTTTGTACTGGTATTAAGTTGGAAATCCATAAAGAGTGTTTTATTAGAAGTATTATACTAGATTCAGTGAGCTTTAAGAGATCCTTTCTCATTAATGGTTCAAGCTTTGGGTTGATAGGCCTCTGCTTCTAGTAGATTTATTGTGTACTAGGGTTGATCTCAATAGTGTATTATGCTAAGCCTAGATTAAAGCCTCTAAAGTCCTTATAAATCCATGTAAAGATATCATCTTATCTCCTACTAAGTTCAATATAGTTCTTAATTTTTGGTGGGGAACATACCTTGCCAACTTTCTAGGACATTTCCTTTAGAAATAGTTACTTGCATAGAGACATCCTCTTTTGCTATCATGCTTCACTTTTTTCCTTTGAGTTGGTCATCAAAATTGAAGACACTTTCTAGGGTGAATAACCCTTTTGGCAACTTGTTTTCTTTTAATTAGATGAATTGATATTTGTATTAGGATTGTAGCTACACTTGGTTCCTGGTGAAAAACTCCACCTCATCCTATAGGAAGTTGATAATCTGATCATCACTCTAAAAAACCTACCAAATCTTTCCATTGTCAAGGATTATCGATCTAATTACGAGCTTGACAAGCTACTTAGACTCCTTCATTATGTCTCATGGGATGTCATATTATGCACTTGTAGTTGTGAATCTATCTATGATGGTATTCTATGATCTTGGTATGGAAATAATATTGAATATATCAAAGCCTTCAATCATATCCCATACTCTATGCTTGTAAGATTTTATCAAGCCATTTTTGGTCATGCTCTATGATCTAACCTAGTTAATAACTAGTTCACTATTACCTAATGCCTATGGTGTCTTGATTTATTTATTTTTCACAATCTAGAGGCCTTGGATCGACACCTCATATTATGTATCATTTTTCATGCAAATAAATTACAATCTAAAGGTGTAGACATACTTCTCCTTTTAAGGAGAGACTAACATTGCACCAGCTCTAGTGCCATTTTTAATCAGGAACCATCAAAGTAAAATTACCATATACCCTCAGAATTATCCTACACCTTTACAAGCTCAAATAACACATAACCTTCTATAGGATACAACATATACCTAGTCCTATTTACTTCATATTATCATATAGATTGCATTCAAAATGTTCATGTGTCCAATCATCTAACAAATCATCTGAGATATCTTCAAGTGATTTTTTGGATTCATGGAGAATCAAATTCTCCACTTGATTAAAAATTGCATAATTTAATCCAACTAAGAAGGAAGAGTATGGTTCAACATGGATTTTGAAGATAGGTTTAGCCTTAAGTTTCACCTTAGTCTCGTATCTAGTTTTGAGTAACATATGTGACCAATCTAAATATAAATATCCACCCATATTTTCCATAAAGTCTCAAGATATGTAGATGGCAAAGTAGGGAGGTAAATCAATGACTATGATATCTTGTATAATTGAGAGGATTAGTCACGCATACAATATAAGATTCAAAACTTGGATGATTCCCATAGTTTTAACTATCATGCCATCCAACTGGACCACACTTTTTAAAATAGGGGAATATGCAATTCCAAGTGTATCTTTGATCTTCTTTGGTATCACCAAGATTCTTACACTTGAGTTGATCATGTAATTATGTACTATATATTGGCCAATGATCAAGGAGATGAAGAATAGGGGTGGCTTGATACTACTACACACTTTCATTTCTTCTAGTTTGGGATGGCATAGATTCAAAGAGATAAAAGGCATAGGTTCGGATGTCTTACACTTATACAAGTGTTTTAGAGTATCTTGTAGTAAACTAATTTAAGGTGGAATAATAATGACTTCCCACATGTTTATATTGAGTCTCATCTTATTCATCTATTTGACTATTTTCAAAGGAATTTGAGTTCCCTTCGACTATGATTTTTGAATAATCATCTCTTCCCATATTTGTGCATTGGTCTGAGGTAACTCTTCTCTTTGTGTATTTTATTTTGTGTGCACTGAAAGTTGTAAAGGAACCTTGGCTTGTGTACCTATGTGAGTGATATATATAATTGAAAACAAGGGTGCCAAAGTTGGTATTGCCTTCTCTATCACTCTCCTTTTGAATCTTGTATTGAAAGAAACTGGGGTGCTTCCTCCACTTGATGCACCATTTTGATTCAAGTAGTTGAAGTCATCTTCCTGCCAATTGATGAGGTTAGACCCATCTTATTATTGTGTTGGTACTTGAATCTCTCCTTCATGTAGAACCATGGTATTCCTTTTCTCTTTAAGTTATAACAAAATTTTCACCTTGAACACTTGGTTCATGACTCCATTTATGCATGTAGCTTGATTATACGATAGGTTGTATGGGAAACACCATTCAAGATCATGCACAGGGTTATTTTCATAGATATAAGGGCTCTAAATGTGATATCATCATAAATTTTTTGTGCATAAGGTGATCTATTATATGTGATATGATTTTTTGCTTTCACATAGCCTTGGTAAGGAGGTCTACTTGACTTGCTGAGTGAAGGGTTGATGAGGTTAAGGATACTATGCTCTACTAGATTTTGAGGGTGACAGGATCATTTCTAAATATTTGTAGTAACATTCTAACCTCATGTAATTTAGTAGAGGAAACATCATATGAATTTGGTGGGCTCACTATGGTGGGGATAGGTTATAACATAGGCTACATAGCTAGTTGGCTAGGATGAGGCTCTATGAATAGAGGCATGGGGGGCCTAGGCATAATTTTACCTACTTGGATAATTTTTTTTTTTGAATGTATAATGACTTCATAGGCATTAGGTAGTACTGTACCTCCCATGGATTGAATCATCATAGCTATATCATTTTTAAGAGCTTTTAAAAAATCTAAAAACATAGTGTTTGGGGATGGCTTACATAAGGGTAGGACCCTATCCTAGGCACTCTAGAACTTGAAGTTGAAATCAACCACCATCTTTTATGGGCATCACTTTATAGTTGTGAGATGCTCTATCAGGGACACTGGTTAATCTATTCCTTGAATTGTTTCCATAGTTATTCCTTGAGTTCATCACAGTTGTGAATAAAATTTAGTCTTAAGCCTTGATACCATTAAAGTGATTTGACTTTGAAGGAGGCAAGTATCCTGACTATGACATTATGTTAAGTGACATGATGTACTGATTAGATATTCTTGATATCTTGAATATGCTCCATAGGGGAAGTCACATTCTTGCAAGTGAAATAGAATAAACCTTTGAGGGCTATGACTAGAATGTCATCATATTAGGCAAAAATCAATGGATTGCCTCCATTGAAAGGTACAAACCATTTATTTATCTACATAGCCATGAATGTGATAGGTAATAATATCCCTTTAAATGTAGGTAATCTCCCAAATAGAGGTGTAAATTGAGCTCTAGGGGATGTCTACCTTGAACCACTCCTTATCCTAATAGGGATGAAGATGTTATTACTCTTTTTATTTTAAAAGGTGATAAAAGCTTAATGAAATGGAAATCAATACCCTTTTTAAATGATATTTTTATCTTAGCATGTAGATAGGGGCTGATCTTTATGAACCAAAAATGCCTAGAGTTACCAGGTGCTCTCACTAAGTGTCTACAACACCTATTAGCTAAGGGTGACACTTATTCCATAGTTTTTATTCAAAATTGTCCCATTGGGCATCCCATAAACTATTATCATTTGAAACATGGAACCATGGATGGTCTATAATGTGAGAGGTTTTATGATATGGCACAGAGCGTGAATACCTTATTTAGGGTGAAAAAGTGTTAAATGTTGGACATGGAAGTGTTATCTCTCACCTATGCATAAAGACCATCAATTATCTCATCACAATGATGAGAATGTCCCCAAGGTGTGGGACCCTTGTGCTCCTTAGGATGAGCCTCTAGAGTAGGTTAGATTCATTATATTCTAAGTGAAACTTGTTTAGGACCAACACATAGATCTAAAGAGTAGAAAGGTAAATCTACCACTAATCTAAACCTAATATGTTGAGGGAAAAGGGAGGGAGAAGGTAATAATTTTCTAAAAAATGGAAGGGTGATACACCAAGAATAGAATGAGTACCCTATTACTATGGACACACTAAAAATACTTGAGAATAATAAATTATCACTAAAACAAGAACAATCTAATGCATAATTATTTCATATGGAGGTATGAGAATATAACACAACATTGAGAGGGATGAAGGTTATCGATAAACAAAGCCTATGCAGACCCATATGTGTAGAGAACATGACCTATAAGTGAGTTATGAGCTCCACACAAAGGTGATAATAATGTACAATGATGAGAGGAGTGAACATTACCCATAAACAAAGATCAAGAAACATAAATAACACATAGAATTTAAGAATAATATAGGGAGGTGAACTTAATTCTCATTAACATGCAAGGTTTAGCCAATAGAAGTGCTCTTGGAGGGAAAATCTTGGCAATGTGAGGTTGCCTAAAAAATGTTAAACCTTTTTACAATGAAGAACAAATATTTTATAATATATCCATCCATTTATAATTAATTCACCACTTGGGGTGGCAGATAAAATATTTTAATTTTATTACATAACCATGCCCATGCTTCTTGAATTCTGTCTGGTGATTTGTATTTAGGAGTTGGTAGAAGGACTCTTTTGGATCCATGTGTGTGTCTCAGAGTGGAAGATTCCTAGAAAAGTCATAAGGGTGATGTGTGATCATGTTATGATGTATAACAACCATTTATACATTTACTTATTATAACAAGGCCTTGAACATTGCTCAACTACTTTTTTAACTACCTCTGTATACCTTACTACCACTTGTTAATCACTGTGTGGGTCTCCCTTGAACTACCATGTCATTGATATGTATCTAATATGAATCATTACATTATGAATTTCATGGACATCTATGTACTGAGGGATACATGGTTAGACTGTGGAGTGAGCCATGAATATGTGAAGGGAATATATGTAGAAGTATTTTATGAAGGTGCATGATTTTTTTACCTTTTTGCACCAAGTCCCCCTTAATAGTATTTTCACATCTTTGTTTTACACCCAGGGTCCACATTAGTCTATGAAGTAGTATGTGCACATCATGGATTATAGTTTGCAACTTATGAGAGTATAGAAGTGAAACTCTATAATTTGGTGTGAGAATTCATCATGAAGGCATATGGACCCTTTTGGATAGGAATTTGCATAAAGATGTAATGTCTTGGGCACACTTCTCATGATTTAAAACTACTTCTTATGCACTTATTTTTATGTTGTCTCAAGATTGGGAGGTTTATGCACTTAAACCTGCATGCCATTTAAGCTTGTGTGATGGAGGGTTACTACATGGGGCATGCATTGGGAATGCCTACTGGGCACAAATAAACACTTAGTCGATGAAAAAAATTATTCTGACTACTTTAGGCATGGGTGTGGATGGGAGGCATTTATGCATGGCTTGATTTAAATAACTCTACACTTTGTAGGTACACAAACCTTCTGTAAGATCTTTTTAAGCTCTGCACAAGTTGGGGGTGACTTAGAAATTCAATAGGTACCAAGGTATAAAATATATCAAATTCAAGACATTCAACTTAAGTTGTCAAAAAAAGAGGAATTTTGACATTAAGGACTCTATAAAACTTATCTTAGCCACACATATTTGGGTTATCTAATGAAGTATACATATCATCCAATAAAAGCTATAATCATGAAAAGTAAAAAAAACTACCTTCCTACAACATGTTCCCCATCCCTCAAGAACCCTTATAGAGTTGTTGGTCTACTGTGAATATTGGGTACTTGTGTGAGAAAATAGGTAACACTATAGTGAAATTTGAAATCTTCTATCGTAGTCTAATAAACTACCACACCCTAATGGACCTCAACTCTATTATGAGGCTAAATGTGGAGTTTGTTCTTTGACTAGAATATAATATCTACTTGATAATCACATTTTTGGGTGTGATTTTTACTTTTAATTTTGTATATGCCTTTTGTCTTTAAATGATTTAGCTTTTAATTATTTTTATGTATTTTTCTATTCCTCCTCCAAATGTATTTGGAAAACCAAGCATGGGTGTTAAAAATGATTAACACTAGAAAACTTAAACTCAATGGCTAAGGAAAATATGTTAGAGAGCATGGTGTCTAAGAGCCTTATACTTTCATGTTAAATAAGAATACAATCTTGAAACTAAACTTGGTGTGCCCAAAGTGGAATTCATATAGCGAAAAAGGAGAATGAACATGGAACAATTATTTTACTTTAAATCACAAAAAATGTGATAATGTGAAAAGGGGTATAATGACAAGTAAGCATGAATATATATCATAAGAGATGATGTGATTGTAGGGGGGAATGCAAAATAGTTTGTTTAAGGTTGTTACCACAAAAATATCTAAATTGATTTTGAGAGTGAAATCATAATACTTAACCATTACCTTAATTTCAAATAACACTTAGTTTTAAATATATTTATAGGAAAGTTTTAAATTTTATGAGGAAAGCTTGGTCCTATCTAAGGTATTATATTTAAACTCATAAAATATAAACCAAATTAGGTGTAAATATGAAATTTTTTTGTGAGGAAGGTCTTGTCCTATCTAAGTTCTTATACTTAAACTCACAAAAGATAAATACATGAAAATAAACTTGTAAAATGCTAAATTCATGATGAAAGAGAAAGATTAAGACTAGATTAAAAATGTATTCATGAGGATGGTCAGGACTTATCCATGGTCTTACAATGCAACTCATGAACTAAAATGAAAGTAATAAAGATAGACTAAAATACCAACGATAGAAACAAAGGCTACTAAGCATAATGTAATGTTGAATATTAGAGATCTTTTTAGGAAACTTGTAAGAAGTTTTAGTATTTAAAATATTAAAGTATGCAAAAAAAATATTTTTGTAAAAATTGAGCATTATAGGGTTGTTTGAAAACATGTCTTTTATTATTTAATAATATATAAGTACCAGGACCAAGGATGTCTTTGAGAAAGTAAGGAACCCACCATTTTTAGGCATACTTGCCTTCCTTATCATGTGTATAATCTAACTTGAGGATTATGTGAATGTTTAGACTTTGACCTTTTTATTATGTTATTTAGGAATGTGAGCTTTATATTCGTGGTTATGTTTTAAAGCATCCATACATCATTCATATAAGAAGTCTAAATCGAAGAGACAGGACTCACATAATTATTCATCAGGAATTATACCATGAAGATAGATACATAAAGATGGTATCTAAACTTCTAAAGGTAAGACTTATTCAAACCCATATAATAATGAGAATGACATTGGCCCAATAGTGATACATATGCTAGTGTGATAATACCAAAGTGCATGATAAAGATGGATATAATTATTAGTACAAGATTCCCTAATAGTATTTTGTAAGTTTTTATTCAAAATTTTATTAATGGCTTCTACTTGGCCATTACATTGAAGATAATAAGGTGTTGATAACTTATGTGTAATTTTGAATTTAGTACATAGTTGTTTCATATATTTATTTTTAAAGTTGCCATGATTGTCAAAAATGATGGGATGAAGAACTCCAAAATGATAGAGGATTTGATTAAGAATGAATTTAGAAATGGTACTACCAGTAACATTAATAAGAGGTATGATTTCAACCCATTTGGTAAAATATTAAATTATAGTGATAATGAATACATGGATATATTGTGATCTAGGTAGTTTGACAATGATAACTAATCCTCACATACAGAATGGATAAGGAGACTCCATAAGCTGGAGTTTAATTGGAAGAGAGTGGATAAGATCATCATGAAGTTGACAAAGAGTAACTTTTTATCAAATTTAATGGCATATTTTTAAATACAAGACAAAATTAACCTATATGCATGTATTTATAGGCTATAACATGGCTTCTATAATGACCACTATAAATGCTCCCATGTGCTTGTCTAAGAAGGGAATGAAATTCCTTAGGGAGGAAATAGCTTATTAAAGTTCCTTCATTAGTATGATAATATAGGGAATTTTATTTAAGTACATAAATTAATTATTGTTTACAAATTTTATTTTTTTCACAAGAATCCATTTCTAGAGGGTAAGTTTGATGTTTAATGAATTGAATTATGTTTTTGTACGATGGAATATGTCGAATAGTAATAGCCTCGATGTGAAAAATTAGATAATGATTTTTATTTTATAAATAAGAAAAAGATATTTATTAATTTTAATAAGAAATTGAGAATAATGAAGTACTTGGTTGAAATAGAGATGCTAATGAAGTAAGAGAATCAACTTAGCATTTTGATCTTGTGCTATTAATTTGATGGTAAAGAAGGTAGATTATTTAGAAAGAATAGTGGTTATTTGATGACATGTGATATGGTTTTCAATTTTACATTGATAATATCCACTAACTTGAAAATATATAAGTTGTGAGTCACTTAAAGTGTGTAAATATGGGATGTCTAGATTGATTGCAGCTTGCATGTCTATTATTAGAGCTTCTTATTAAAGCATGTTATTAGTGACATCAAAGGTTAATAAAAATGTGAGAGGTATGATTTTAGCATGTGGGTTTTTTAATATACAACTTGCCCCAACTCTTTGAAGGCATTTGACACCATCAAAGTGAAGTGTCCAAATGTCTTCATTTAAGTCAATTGTAATTTTAGGTATTTATTCAATGTTTACCTTAGATTTAGGAGTAGGGTTAGTTTATTATTGGTTATTTACTTATAAATCAAAATTGAATTTATGAAAATAATACTTGAGAAAAATTTATCAATTAAGGCCTTCAATATAAATGATTTATTCATTAGGAAGTGTATCCTTAAGGTGGTTTATAGTTGGTAGGGAAGTTGTTGCAAGCTAGTTTGTGATGACATATCCTTTAATAGGTTTTTGTGTAACAATTCAAAGGTAAAATTACATTGGTAGGACCATCCATTTTCCAATTCCATATATATGTAATAAATCTTTGGAGAAAAAGTGGTGAGGTAGATCATAATGGATAATTACATTAGTTTGATAGAGCATGTAATGATAGATATTTTCAGCTATAAAATATATAGTGACACAATCATGTTATACTTATTTATAACATTTTTTGTAATAAATTAAGCCTAAAATGATATAATAAATGGAATATTGTCTACCAATATCATCTTATTGGAAAATCATTACCCTAAATGATATGGGGGTAGAGCATGTATAAATTAATGAATAATCATTTAAAGGTGGATGAAGAGTGGGAGGATGAAGAAGAGATTACTTCATGTTGTCAAATGTTTTTTTCCATGAATCCATCCATTATAGATCATTACATTTTTTAAGAAGTGAATTAATAGAGTAAATA
Organism: Torreya grandis; assembly: GCA_037957365.1. Classification (NCBI taxonomy): domain Eukaryota; kingdom Viridiplantae; phylum Streptophyta; class Pinopsida; order Cupressales; family Taxaceae; genus Torreya; species Torreya grandis. The sequence goes on from JARHVA010007130.1 coordinate 244,623, forward strand.
AGATAAGCCATTTATAAAACAAAACAATGAATTAACCCAAGTTTCTTGAGGTATGTTTCTATATTAGGAATGGAATGAGGAATAGGCATGTTGATTATATCTAGATTGACATCAATGCCCTAGAGGGAAATTCAAAATCCTAAAATTTTACCAAATGTAACATTGAATACACATTTAAAGGTATTGAATCTAACTTTATATTCAATGAGTCGATAAAAAATGATAGCTAACTCATAAAGGTTAGTTTTACAACTTTTAGATTTGGAAATGAGATCATCCACATAAATTTTAATGATTTTGTGAATAATATCATGAAAAATATGGGTCATTGAAAGTTAATAGGTGGATATGACATTTTTGAGGCTGAAAGGCATTTTAACATAACAATAGGTGCCCCATTTTATAGTAAATGTTATTTTATGTTTATCTTTGGGATCTATGTGAATTTTTTTATATCTTTAGAAACCATCCTTGAGTAACAACATTTCATACCTAGTGGTAGAATCAAGGATAACATCTATTTAAGGCAAAGGAAAATTATCTTTTGGACATGCTAAATTTAAATTATGAAAATCAATGCATATAATAATAAACATGGTGATGTTTATATGAACAAGAATAATGTTTGGGACCCATTTTGAGTAATCTACCTGTTTAATGAATTTAACAACCAAAATTTTTATGATTTATTATGACATAAGGTAGAAATATTAGGAGGTAATTTTTATTGCTTTTTTTGAATGAGTTTAACATCTAGATAAGTGATATATTATGAACAATAATTATATGTTCAATACCTAAAATATATTATAATAGGAGGATTTCATGGGTGAAATAAGTATGTAAGAATAGGTCATTTCCAATGAAGGAACAATGACTATGCCAGGCATTGACACATCATGTGTGATACTATCTCTAACCCACATCTTATCTTAAACCTTAATTAAAATTTGGATCCCTTGTATGACATTCAAACTATTTATTTAAGTCTTGAAATGTTTTAAAGGATTGTAATCATTTTTGATTTGTTCAAACCATCTTTAGCTAGTCATCTTTAATGCATAAGGATGAAGGAGACCAACATCTAGAATGACTAGTGGTAGAATTACAAACTTGTCCATTTATTTCCTTTACCTTGAGTCCAATGTATAGAGGTGGGTTATCTTATAAGTGACCATAGGATTTTGATGAAGCCTTCATGTGCCATTATGGATTGGAAAAAACATCATCCATTTATGAAGGCATGGGCTAGCAAGAAGTGTGGTTGGTGTTGAGCATTGCCATTTAGTGTTGATATTTGGTATTTATGTTATCAATGATATCAAAGGTTATTTTGAAGGTGTATGGTTATTTCATTGATGTATTGATGTCAAATGTTTTTGTGAAGATGCATGGTCAAGTAAGCTTTGAGGTATGTGTATGAATGAGTTTTATTACTAGCATAGTGAGTGTCATTGTTGTATGAAAGTAGTGATGAGAGATTTTTATTTGAAGAAAATTATAATTTTAGATTGAGTGATATCATTAAGAATCAGAATGAGTGATTATAGGTCAGTATGTCAAGTGTTTAGTATCTCTCAAAGATTTATATAGACCTTGTGATAAGGTACATGCAAATAGCATGATGAAATAAGTAAGCCCCAAAGAAGAAGTTGTATGATCTAAAGATTTATGTGAGCACGTTTAAAAATGCTCTAAATGAGATATGAAGATTCTTAGTGAAGATATGAATAATACCTGATAGTGTTTGAACATGAGAGAGGTGGTTAGATTTTATACATGAAGTGTTGAGGACCTTGAAAATGATTAGAAGGTTAGCACCAAAGATTTGTGTATGTAGCTCTAAAGATGCTCCAAGTGAGCTACGAAGATATTTAGTCAAGCTCCAAAGATGCTCTATTGAAGATTATAATAAAGGTGAGTGTATGAGGTTTATTGAGCATACACAAAAGGAATTGGAACATAAGAGAGTTTCAAGGTGAATTCTACTAGGTGGATAGAAGGTTAGGTTCAAGGCCTAATGAGATATGTAGGTTAAGGCCTAGAAATTAAAAAGAAAGATGGTGGATAGATCAAGTATCATAATCAATTTACATGACATGGGTGAGTATTTAAAAATTGATATAGGTGATTCAATTTTTTTTAAGTATGTGAATGAAGTTTTAGGTCATGGTTTACAAGAAAATCTTGAAAAAGTGTTTCAAAGTTACTCAAGTACATGCAATCAAGAGTTGTCTACTCGAGAAGGTTTTTCAAATGCTCATTGGTGTGTGAAGCATATTCATGAGGATATAAGATATTAATGGTAGATTATTAAGAGTTATACATAAAATTTATAAGAATTTTTTTCTATAAATAGGAGCTAATTTTTATGAAAGATCGTTAAGACTGAAAGTTGGTCTAAACCCTCAAAGAACCTTAACAATGACATGATGTTGAAGATATTGTTATAAATATTTCATAATGGTTTGATATATATATTTAAGTATATAAGGTTGTATTAAAATCTCCCAATAATATATATGTGTGATTGGTTTCTCAGTGAGTGAGTAGACCCTATAGAAAAGTGCTTATTTCTTAGAGATTTACTATTAAAGATAGAGTTGATCGAGTCAAAGTTTCTAGGTGGATAAAGGTCAAAGTGTGAGACTTTTATTTATTTTTGATAGATTATTTTGGATATGTTATATATATATATATATATATATATATATATATATATATATATATATATATGGTGTGAAAAGTTTTTTATCCAAGTTGGCCAGTTGCTAATAGACCTAATAGTGCAGATAGTAAGAAAATCAGGCATAATTAAGAAGATGATTCCTTATGTGTTTTCATGTAAGAATGATGGATTGGAGAGTTTTATGATGTTTTTTGGGACTTTAATAATATATAAATTCTTTTAATAATATTTTAAGACAATATAATATCTTATAACATTGAATCCAAAATGGTTTATCTAACTAAGTAGAGTCTGTGAGAGAGTAGATCAATAGATTGGTCTTTACGACTAATAATTGCCATTAGTACTTGTAATAATTTTTTATGGAGGTTTATATGAAGATATTATAAGATATTTTTCATTAATTGAAATACCTTGAATTTTTTTAATCAAGTGTCATAATTTCATGTTTCCTTGACTATGTTTTGAAGTCAGTTGGTAGTTCTGAGTAAGCATATTATAGAGAAGAGTTGGAGCATTTATAACACGAATTAAATCATATATTGAAGTTTTTGATGACCATAAGGTCATGATTTTTATTTATATGTTATTTTTTTACATGGTTGTTTGGAAAAATTGTGTTTATGCCTCAATTATTTAACATATATTTTCTATGTATGTACATGCCTTTTATGAACAATGTTTTGGGAAAGGGTTCAAATGGTGGTTGGAACTAAAATGTGTTATGGACATAAAGTGAAGTTTGATAAGGTATATTATATTTTAATATTATTTATTAATACCATTTTATATGTTTTAATATGATTCAATAATATCAAAGGGTAATGTGTTGCTAATAAGGCGTATTAGGTCTCCATAAAGCCTAAAAGAGGAGTAAGGGATAATTGAGCTATGACCAGCCTAATGTATTGATTGATTAATCATAAATTAATTTTATTTTAATATATTAAGACATATTATATGTCTAAACTAATAATATAAAAATGAATTTATGACTAAGAAGGATATGATCAAGTAACTTGTATAAATACTAGGTGGTTTAGGCGTATTTGAGTGTCCTAAGAGAGAGTAGAGAACAAGCAGATGATATATAACATTGGTAATAAAAAATGAGGTCATGTATACCATCAGATAAATTTAATGAATATCTAGAAAATTTATGCATATGAGGATTAAGGTCAAAATACCTAATCAAGCCACGAAGAGGGCTAGTTCAACGAAGAAGGCTAGAGGCTAGTTTGAGAGGGATATAAGTAAGAAAAAATATGAGGATGAATATAATAATATGTTTTATAATAAACAAGGGTTTATGAAGGTGATATATTTTATCAAGTGGTTTAGTTGGTGTTGAATCATCTAGGGGGTTGGTGCCTCTTTTCAAGTGGGTACATCCTAAAGCCTAGCTGAGTTGGTGTTGAGCTAGTTGGGGTCTTGCTCCATGTGAAGTTGGTGCTTCACTAAATATTGATGTTTTTATTATATGATGATAGTAAATTTTATTCATTATTGGGGTTTCCCATGTATATGTTGTGCTCATGTGTTTCATGCTCTTATGATTTGATGCTTATGCTTACTAAGATGTACATGCTTGTTAGAATGGTTCATATATGTTATAGTGGAATTAAATGAAAAGTTTTGAAGACTAATTCACCCCCCCTCTTAGTAATTTTTATTAAAATAATTGATATCAAAGCTTGGTCCTTTGAAGTAGGTCTAAAAACCTAAAGGAGATCCTAAGAATCATAAGATGTCTTGTGATCAACATGGAGAAGACAACATGTATGATGAAGTATTCTATGATATTGAAGAAGTAGAAGATAAAGTAAACCTTGAAACTGAGCTCATGAGAGACCTTGATTAGTTTAATAATCAAAATAAAACTATAAATGATCTCAATAGACAATTATAAGATATCAACACAAGGTTAACATCAAAGGAATTTAAGTATAACCAATTGAAGGACAAAATGAGAAAGTTTGAAAGAGAGCACAAAAAGTCAGAGTAAGTCAAGAATATCAACATAATAAAACCAATTAGGTATACTAACATAATAAAGGATAAGTCATCATGGAACCATGGTAAGTACATGAATGCAATTTGCTATATCTATCATAATACATGACACATTACAAGATTTTTCTCTAATAAAGTTGAAAGGCTTACATGATTCAACAAGACACATGAAGCTTCTATAATGCACAAAAAAGATCAAACATTGGTTGTTGGGGATCAACCAACAATAGATTACACTTATGAAAGCAATAAATGCAGAATTAAATTAGATAGATAAGTAACTAGAATCAAATAATAGCAACGAACAAGAGATATAAGAAACCACCCTGAAAACTTGTATTAAAACTCTTTACAAAAGGAATACAATTGAAGAAACTTATTTCTTCCACACCTCTCTCAGATGCACATGATCTCTCTCTAGATCTCTATCCCTTAAGAGCTCTCTCTCTCAAGTATAATCAATTCCAACAACTTGGATTGATACAATTCTGTACTGTTCTTCAACATTCACATATAATGAACTACTACAACAATTCACACTAAGCTAAGAAGATCTAATTATACATATAGAATTAGGAGACTTGAGCATGCACTTACAACCAACAGTTAAGCCTCTTGAACAAGGGATCTAAAAACAATCTTACTAATAATAGAAACACAAACTTAAGACTAAGACTTATAACTCATCATGCAAACACTCGCTTTTGTCCTCAGAAATAGCATTCTGGACGCATAGGTAACCAAAGCCAGTTCTTGCCTGCTTGCCTGTGACCGACGTCAGCTGATCCTTTGCCGATGCCAGCATCTCTTCAACTGCACTGGACTGATGACGGTCTCTCCTAACTGACACCGGTGACTGTGTAGACCTAAAACTGTTAAATGCACTCATATGTGAAGCTTTTAGGCTTCACACCTTAACAATCTCCCACTTAGAGATAAATAACTGCACCAGTACCTGTACAACAACATCTTCTAGCTTCTCCATCTTCAACTCAATCATGAAGACCAACAGAAGTTGAATGAAGATTCAACTTTTCCTTTGTAACTGGCTTGGTTAACATATCAGTAGGATTCCTATCTGTATGGATCTTCTCCAGCTTCAAATCACCATCTTTCAATACCTGTCATATGAAATGGTACCTTAGCTGTATGTGCTTGGTTCTTGAATGAAAGGCTAAATTCTTAGCCAAATGACTTGCACTCTGACTATCACTATACAATCTACAACTCTCATGCTCCCTACCAAGCTCTTCCATGAACTGTGTCATCCATATCATCTCTTTGCTAGCTTCTGTGGCTGCAATATACTCTACTTCTATAGTTGACAGGGCAACAACCTTCTGAAACTTAGATATCCAGCTAACCACCGTTCCACCTACAGTGAAAACATATCCTATAGTGCTCCTCCTACCATCCAAATCACCTGCCATATCTGAATCTACATAACCATGTAGAGAAGTATCTGAACCTCCATAGCACAAGTGCCTATTGCTGGTTCCTCTCAGATATCTAAGGATCCACTGAACTGCTTTCCAATGTTCCTTACTTGGATTGGCCATATACTTACTTACAACTCCCACTGCTTGGGAAATATCTGGTCTAGTACACACCATTGCATACATCAAACTCCCTACTGCAGAAGAATATGGAACCTTACTCATGTACTCTACCTCATCATGTGAATTAGGACATTGTTCTTTACTCAACTTAAAATGTCCAGCCAAAGGTGTGCTTACCGATTTAGCATCCTGCATATTGAACCATTTCAACACCTTGTCCACATAATCCTCTTGAGACAATATCAACCTGTGATTTTTCCTATCTCTCTTAATGCTCATGCCAAGGATTTTCTTTGTTGCTCCCAAATCCTTCATAGCAAATGTTTGATCTAATTTCACCTTAAGCTCAGAGATATCCTGCATGTGTGATCCTACAACCAGCATATCATCTACATACAATAATAGAATAATATATCTACTGTTATCCAATCTCTTAAAATACACACAATGGTCAGATTGACACCTACTGTAGCCATGCTCAGTCATAAACCTGTCAAATTTCAAATACCATTGCCTAGGAGCTTGCTTGAGGCCATACAAGCTTTTCTTCAATCTGCACACTAACTTCTCCTTACCCTTGACCTCAAATCCTTCTGGTTGTTCCATATAGATTTCCTCATCCAAATCTCCATGAAGAAATGTTGTCTTAACATCTAGCTGCTCAAGATGCAAGTCCTCAATAACAACCAAAGATAGTACAATCCGTATAGAAGTCATTGTAACAATAGGAGAAAAAATCTCACCAAAATCAATACCTGGATCTTGTGTAAATCCTTTCACTACCAATCTGGCCTTATATCTCATCTGTCCATTCTCACCTTCTTTCAACTTGTAGATCCATCTGTTCTTCAGTGTCCTCTTACCTGCTGACAACTCAACCAAATCCCATGTTTGGTTCTCTCTTAAGGACTCCATCTCCTCAACCATGCCACGCTCCCACTGACTCTTGGACTCCACCTGTATTGCTTCTTCAAAACTCTCTAGTTCTCCAGCATCAATTACCAATAGATAAAATAAAGAAGGAGAATATCTAATTAGAGGCTTACTCACCCTTTTTGACCTCCTGATGGGTGTCTAAGACTCGTTCACAACATGCTATCCACCCAAATTCTCTGACAGTGACCAACTTTGGTCACCTCCAAACCTGTTACTAGCCGATGTCGGTTCTGCCTGACTGATGCTGGTGCCTATCGTATCGACATCGGTCTCTGTGTGACCGACATCAGTTTTTATTCTGCCAACGCTGGTTCCTAACCTGCCAATGTCAGTCTCTATGTTTTCCTGCAAGTGATTATTTCTTTTTCCTGCGAGCTCATTTTGGACCATCACCTCATCCAATTCACTATTGCTCTGCCCAGATTGATTCAGCTTCTTCAGCTGATCATTGTACATCACTTTTTCATTGAAAACAATGTCACGACTCCTAATTACCTTGTTATTTCCTAGATTCCAAAATTTGAAACCAAAGTCATCTGAGCCATAGCCAATAAATGTGCACCTCATAGACTTAGCATCGAGCTTGTTTCTATTTTCCTTATCTACGTGCACAAAGGCTTCACAACCAAAAACTTTGAGAAAAGAGAGATCTACCTTTTTACCTATCCAAGCCTCTTTTGGAATTCCACCATCCAGAGCTATAGAGGGTCCTCTGTTAATCAGGTACACTGCAGTGTCAACAACTTCTGCCCAAAACTCTAAAGGCAAACCAACATGCAATCTCATACATCTTGCACGCTCCATGATTGTTTTGTTCATCCTTTCAGCAATCCCATTCTACTGAGGTGTCCTTGGAACCGTCCTTTGCCTACAGATTCCATGCATGTAACAATACTAGTTGAACTTATAACTGCAGAACTCTCCACCATTGTTAGATCTCAGGCACTTTAATCTTTTCCCTGTTTCATTCTCAACCATAGCTTTCCAAATCTTAAAAGTCTCAAATACATCAGATTTCTTCTTAATACAGTAGATCCATACCTTTCTTGTAGCATCATCTATGAATGAAACATAGTACTGTGATCCTCCAATAGAAGCTACTTGAGCCGGTCCCCACATGTCTGTGTGAACAAGCTGCAACTTATGCTTCTTCTTTGTAGACCCAGTCTTGAGAAAACTAACCCTTTTCTATTTTCCAAATACACAGTGCTCACAAAATTCTAGATCCATGCTTTTCAAATCTGAAAGCTTACCTTTAGACTTAAGAATTGACATCCCCTTCTCACTCATGTGGCCAAGCCTTGAGTGCCACAATTTTGTGTCCACATCTGAAGTAGATAATACAGAAGGAGAATTGTTAGTAACACAATTACACAAATAGAGAGTACCTACTCTCTTACCTCTGGCCATAACAAGTGCACCCTTGGTCACCTTCCAAGATTCTGCTATGAGAGTTATTGTACAACCCTCATCCCCTAACTTTCCTACAAAAATTAGATTTCTCTTCAAGCTAGGAACATGCATAACTTCTCTCAACACCCATGTGTTGCCATTCTGCATTTTCAGCTGCACTTTACCTTTACCAATAATTTTGCAGGGTTCATCATCCCCCAGATATACTATTCCAAAATCTCCATGGATATAGTCACAGAAATATTCCCTATTGGGGGTAGCATGAAAAGATGCACTAGAATCTAACACCCAAGATTCTATATTATTATGCAGAGAGAATATTAAAGCATCTTATGCAATACCTACAACCTTGGCTTCTTCCATTCCTTCGTGCTGATTGTCCTCCTTAGGCTTTGACCAGTAATCTCTGCTTATGTGCCCCATCTTTCCACAATTCCAACATTGTGGCCTTCTACCATTTCTGGATTTGGATCTGCCTTTCCCCTTAGACTTGGATCTTGATCTCCCTTTCTTGCTCTTCTCTTTTTGCCTTCCCCTACTCTCAAAACTTAAAGCATTCCCAAATGTCTCTTCTGTGCTTTTCCTACAAATTTTCTCATTCAAGATAACACTAACAACATCCTCTACTTTTAAAATATTTGATGCAGATGCAGTATTGCTAACTGCCATTACTAAGCTATGCCAGCTTTTAGGCAAAGAACATAATATTAAAAGAGCTTTTATTTCATCATCAAATATAATTTTGACTGAACTTAATTGATTTACAATACCATGGAAATCATTCAGGTGATTAGATACAGATCCACCTTCCTGCGTATGCAAATTGAATAGCTACTTCATAAGATATACCTTATTAGAAGCTGAGGGTTTCTCGTACAAATTTGCTAGAGTAGTCATCAACTCTACCATTGTTTTTTCTTGTGATAAATTAGATATCACAGTAGATGCTAGACTCAGTCTTATAGACCCCAGAGCCTTTCTGTTAAGAACTTCCCATTCTTCATCCTCCATGTCTGTGGGCTTCTTTGCAATCCCACCTAACGGTAAGTATAAATCCTTCTGATACAGATAGTCCTCTATCTGCATTATCCAATGTTGATAGTTTTTGCCATTGAACTTCTCCATTCTCAGTTTACTTTCATTTGCCATTGCTTCTCCCACTCAAACAAAAATCCCTGCAAAAACTCTTGTGAGCAACCTGTAATCAATACACACTACACAGATCTGAACCACCTATTAGTGAACCTGAGCTTTGATACCAATTATTGGATATCAAACTCTAAACCTACAACCAAGGCTCTGATACCACTTGTTGGGGATCAACCAATAATAGATTACACTTATGAAAGCAATAAATGTAGAATTAAATCAGATAGATAAGTAACTAGAATCAAATAATAGCAACAAACAAGAGATACAAGAAACCACCCTAAAAACTTGTATTAAAACTCTTTACAAAAGGAATACAATTGAAGAAACTTCTTTCTTCCACACCTCTCTCAGATGCACACGATCTCTCTCTAGATCTCTATCCCTTAAGAGCTCTCTCTCTCAAGTACAATCAATTCCAACAACTTGGATTGATACAATTCTGTACTGTTCTTCAACATTCACATACAATGAACTACTACAACAATTCACACTAAGCTAAGAAGATTTAATTCTACATATAGAATTAGGAGACTTGAGCATGCACTTACAACCAATAGTTAAGCCTCTTGAACAAGGGCTCTAAAAACAATATTACTAATAATAGAAATGCGAACTTAAGACTAAGATTTAAACTCATCATGCAAACACTCACTTCTGTCCTCAGAAATAACATTCTGGAAGCACAGGTAACCAAAGCCGGTTCCTGCCTGCTTGCCTGTGACCGACGTCGGTCGATCCTCTACCCACACTGGCATCTCTTCAACTGCACTGGACCGACGACGGTCTCTCCTAACCAACGCTGGTGACTGTGTAGATCCGAAACTATTAAATGCACTCATATGTGAAGCTTTTAGGCTCCACACCTTAACATTGGTATGGAAGCAAAATCAAGTTAGGATGGATCATTATTATCCCAAGAAGCAAGATGAACCATTTTCCAATGAGGAATAAAAAACCAAAGAGGATTATATGCTAGCTTAGATTGCCTTTCACATTCAAGATGAAGGCATGAAATGGTATTTAGGTAGTGGTAGTTCAAGTCACATGATAAGAGATAGAAATAAGTTTATCTCATTAAAAAATAATGTTGCAAGAATAGTGAGGTTTGGAGATAATACAACTACTAATATAGTTGGTGTTGGCTAATTTTGGCTTAAATATAAAGCTTCTACCTGAATGAATGAGCTGAGTAGAATTTTGGATGGAATGAGTAGTCCAAAGATCTAATATTACTTAGAAATATTTTGAAACACTTTAAACAAGCTTAAAGTGATTTTTTTAAATCTTTGAGAAGCAAGTCTTGAAATAAGTCTAGAGTTTCAAGGGAAGAGATTCAATAGGTTCTCATGGTGATCATGACCTTGATGGACATAAAGTAGGTTTCAAAGATATTAGAAACTCATTTTGATCCTTGAAAGTTCTTACACAATAATAGAAGATCTAGACTATCATCATGTCATATAGAAATAAATAGGTCAATCAGGTTGCATATTTAATAATAAAATTGAGAAAGCCTCTTAAGACAAAAGATAACATGGACATAAAGTTATTCATGCCTAGATCATGATCTAAAAAGATTCATGTCTTGATGAGCTTGATATTTCAAGATATAAGACTTTAAATTTAGACTTACAGAGTAAGATGGGCACATGGATGTGAAATAAAAGTTATGGCAAATAGCCATTTGAATTCAAACGATCTAAGGATGAATGCATAGTTGAAAAGTTTCAAGATCATATGAGCTCAAATCAATATCTAATGGTGATAAAATTATCTAATATACTAGTGGGTCCTAAATATCTATGGTGCATGTTTGATCATGCATCAAAGATCAATGGTGAGCATCAAGTCAAAAAGTTAACATGAATGCATCGATGATAAGTGTCAATATTTTGGGTACCTAAATAGAGATATAATAGTATGCATCAACTGATAAGGCCAGTGAGTCCAAATAGCTCAATAACACATGTTTAATCATACAATGGTGGATCAATGGTGAGAGATGAGTTAACAAGTCAGTGGATATCAAAGACAAATGAGAAGCTACCAAGTGTCTCAATCATGTTAGACTGGAAAAATATCTATGTCTCACATTCATTCATATAGAGGGAGATATATGATGTGTATGAGGTCAAGGATTTAAAGAGATAATAGTAGAATCTTGTGGAAAAAATGAAGTCCTAAAAATTGGCATAATATGAGTAGCCTAAATTGAGATGGATGATTGATATCAAAAGTCAAAAGCAGAAGGCTTCAATGGTGAACAAATATGACCATAGGTCAAACCAGAGAAATGTTTCAAAGGGAATATATCACTATTAGATCTTATTTGGTCATCCTCAATCAAATATACAATGATATACTCAGGAAGGTTATGATGAAGTTTTATAATTGAAGCATAGTCTCAACCTCTAGTTCAAAGATTTTAAACTTGTAGAGCCCATATTTTAGGGTTATAGAATTATTTCATGACTGTGATCATTACTCTTTTAAGAAGATTTATGTAGATAATGAGTTTTTGGTTTTCATAAATTCTTAGAGGAAAAAATAGGTCTTTCTAGGCCTAATATAGAGATGAAATATGGACTAACAGTTATTGAGATAGGACTATATACCCTATAGGTTTTCATTGATATTATAGCTATATGAAATCCAATAAATTAGATTGGTTTTCAATCTATAGTAAAGACCTATACCTAGGTGGAGTAGGGGAAAATATATGGTTATGAATAGATGCTTCATCTATTGACATGGCTATATCCTTAACAAAGTAAGTACTTAGCACCGCTCAAAGCAGACATGGTGATGGCTCTGTCAGATTCAAGATATGAAGATTTTGTCTTCATAATCAGGCCAAGTGGAAGGTGGCATAAAATATCAAAGCAAAGGGATCTGGAGATTGGAGGATATAGTGGAGTATTTAATTGTTATTTAGATCTTAAGAATCTTTCTTCCCTGAAAGAATCATGACTCATCATCTAAAAAATAGACCCTTCTCTTCTAGTAGATCTCTTAGCCAATGAGAAAAGTTTGAAGTCTATTGGAGAAAATATAGGATAATTTGTCAATGAAGGGTTAGTATTGATTTAATCAAAAGATGGTGGAATATTCATTGAAAGTGCAACTCATAGATTGTTCTTGGTTAAAATTCTCCCTCTCTTCTCTCTTCCCCTTTTCTCTACATTACCCATTCTTTCTCATTTGTAAAAGGATTCTCATTTTTGGGAGTATCAGGGGACTCTTTAAGATATTTCAAGATATGTTCATTTTGATAAGGCTAAACCCTATCAAAAATATGTAAGAACTACCTCTTGAAGTAATAAAGGACTTTTTTTACCTACCTCTTTCCTTGGATTAGTGTTTAGTGAGTTGTGCATGATGGCCTTGTGAAAGAGATTCTTCCATATCCACTATCCTTCTTGTTTACCTCATTTAAGGTGATTTCAATCTCTCTATAGGTCTAGATTAGTGTTCTTTATAACATTGATGTAAGCTCTCAATGAGTATTAGAACTCATCTTTATTTGAATTCATTTCTTCTTGAACCTAGTCTATGAAATACCTATGCAATTAGCTTAAATTTGAGGTTGTTTAAGCTAGCATTGTCTTGTGTAAATCTAGTGTGGGTTTGAGCTTATGGGAGTTTCCTATTTAAATTTTGTGCATCACCTTTTAGCCTTTTTAGGATCCATTTTCCCCCTTTCTAACCCATTTCCCTATGACAACATTAGTTTAGGTGATCCATCAAGAGTAATCTAACCTTCTCTAGAGGTTCAACCCCATCATAGGTTACCCATAGCTTGGGGTTGTCCCAATATTATGGCTTAGTTAGAGGGATCCTAAAGAACTCTCTCCAAGGGTGAATTTTAATGCCATAATAGTTTTTGGCATTCTCGGTGGGACTTACTACATTATTCACTAGTGAAGAGTTTTGGTGTTCTCTTTATCCAATCAACCTTTAGAGGCAAGTGTTTAAACATCAATTTTGACTCTGAATTAGATTTTCTAGTTGTAAGAAACCTAGGTACCTAATCAACATCATTTACTATATACCATCACTCTTTTGATCAATATGATTATTCTCTACCTTAGCATCCTTCTTATTAGATTAGAAATGTTTATGGATTTACCCCAAATGGTTCACAAGATTCAATGCATCAACCTTCTCAGGCTCAAGATGTCCCTAGTTATTCCCCAAACTGATCCATTTTAAGTTGGAAGCAAATTTTCTTAGGATATCAAAGGTTTGTGATACAACTTAATATATAAAATAGATATGGTCAAGATATCCCTAATCATATCCTTCATGACATGAAAAATTAATTATAACCAATGAAGGAAGAATAGGCACCTATTGAGGGAGAAAATTAGAAGAACCTATCAAGTGAGATGATGGATGTAAGTGGTTACATTAAAATTATTGAGGATAAACTAAGAAGCGTTAAAGAACATTAGATCCAAATCCATCAACCTCATGTGTCTTCATAAACACCACCTTATCCCTCATATATGCCACCCATTCTTCCCCAAAATACCACTCTGAGTGACCCTTCAAGTGTTCCTCAAACCTTCCCTTCTTGAAATTCAATCCAAGAGAGTCTTTAAAGAAAGAAGGGGACTACTATGGATCAACATATTTTTGAGACCCAAGATTCCACTTATCTTCCTCAAGAATCCTCTTAAATCTCATACCATCCCTATTATGCTCCTTATCTTCATAAAGCTCCTAACCAAATTCAAGAAAAAGCTATTCCAAAATAATATAGATAGGCAAATCAGAGAGTTAGAGATGAAGACGAGGAAAAAGAGAGAGAGTCAAAATCAAGAAATGCCAATTGTTTCTTACACATTCCCCTCATGGAAGTTAATTCAAAAAGGTTTCTAGAAGGAAGAGGTGATAGTTAAAGAAACCCAAGCACCAGTTCAAGAGCCATCAAAGAGACCATTCAAAGTCTTTAGCTAGAAGGATACTCTCATAATATGAAATCAAGGTGAACTTCTTCACCCTCCCACCACCTCCCTCTTAGAGAAAGAACCTATTCTATAAAGGATAGAGGAGGAGATTACATTCATAAATGAACCTAAAGTGGATAATGCAAGTGTATGAGGAGATCATGATAGGAATCCCACTTCATTCAAAAGGGGAAGAATCAAGTTTAGACCAGCCTTCTTGGCATGGATTTGATACTAATGAAATGGATCCTTATGAGGATAATCCTCAAGTTGAAAATAAAGTAGACCTTGAATGGACTACTAAAGGTCCATTCTACATATATGAAGAAGAGGATCAAAATTAGGAACCAGAGGTTGGTTCACTTCAGGATGAGGTTCTAAATGAAGATAACCCTAATGGATTGGAGCTGTAGGAAGGTGAACTAAACCCTGAGCAAGATAAATGTGTCTTTTTAGACCTTATATGGTCAAATCAACCCTCATTTTCTATTGAAAAATAAGATGAAATATTGAGTGACATTGATGGATAATACATCTCAAGTGATTAGGTGATGCATTTTGATGAGCTAGCACTTTGTGTGATAGAGAAATACTTTGAGGGTGAACAAATATTTCAATACGAGCATGTGATTTAAGGAAAAGATCCTAATCAACTCATGATTAGCTTACATACACTATCAAGTGAAAGGGAGTTGGAGGACTTGTTTGAGATCTTAGGAGCAGGCTATGTTCCTCTCTAAGGAGACTATGATCTAATTATGTCTAAGGAGCATAATGATGGAAAAATAAAGTACATGAGTGAGGTAAAATATGATTTCCTAATATTTGTATTGATAAGAGGATTTATTATCGAGTACCTATCTTGGTTGGAAGATGACAAGGAAGAACCATCACTTGTGCTTAATTCAAAGCATAAAGTTGAGCATAAAAAAGAGCCATATTAGATTGCCTATCCACTCTAAGATTCTTGTATGTCCAATCAATCATATTATGTAGGTGAGTTTGTTTTTGTTCTTTTTCTTAGAAAAGTGTATCATTAATATTTTAAATATCCACTCCTTCTCCATCTTTGGTTGGCTACCCTCAAACATGTAAAGAATATTAGATTAGTGAGAAAGGGTAGATATTTTGTACAACCATTCAATGGTTTTGTATAAGTTATATTATGATTGGTTAGTTTAGGGTAGGTAAATTTTATGCTTTCATCTAAGTGCCTTGTGCACATTTATTTTCTATTATGTGTTCCCTTAAATAAGTGCCTTGGGTAATTTGTTGTTGTTTTGTTTCATTTTGGTCCTTTTTTTAAAAGAGGAATCTATCTAAAGGGACAAACTTTTATCAATTAATATCATCTAAGAGTAAATACTTGTGACTCCATGCCCAATGGATCAGACAAGGCATTAATCTAGGTTCTTAAGCATAGTAGGCATGCTTCCCTATGAGTTTCCAAAGATGTTGGCCAATTTTGGAGTACATAAAAAGATTCTACCTAAATGGATGAGCTAAGTAGAGTTATAGATGGAATGATTGGTCCAAAGATCTCATATTGCTTACAAAACTTTTAAAACACTTTAAGCAAGCTTAAATTACAATTTGTTGATCTTTGAGAAGTAAGTCTTGAAACAAGTCTAGAGTTGCAAGGGAAGATATTAAATAGGTTATCATGGTGATTAAGAACTTAATGGACATAAATCAAGTTTAACATGTCTTAAAAACTCTTTTTGGTCCTTGAAATTTCTTGTACAATCACAAAAGAGCCAGAACATCATCAACACATCATGTAGAAGCAAACAAGTCAGTCTAGTTGCACATTTAATAATTACACTTGGGAAAGATCACAACCTAAAATATAACATGGACATGAATTTATTCATGCCTAAATCATTCTCTAAAAATTTGGTGTCTTGATGATCTTTTTATCTCAAGATATAAGCCTTTAAAGTTAGACTTTTAGAGTAAGATGGGCGTGGGGACATCAAGTTAAAGTTATAACAAATAGTTATTTTAATTAAAATGATCTAAGGATGAACACACAAATAAAAAGTGTCAAGATCATGGGATCTCAATTCAAGTCTAATAGAAAGTAGATGATCTAATATACTCGTAGGTCTTGAAGATATATGGTGTGCATTTGATCATGCACCAAAGATCAATGGTGAACATCAAGTCAAAAAGTTAGCATGAACATGTCAATGACAAGTATCAATATCTTAGATACCTAAATAGAGATCTAATGGTGTGTATTGATGGAAAATGTTAGTAGGCCCAAATATATCAATGGTGTGTGTTTAATCATAAAAATGTAGATCAATGTGAGAAATGAGTCAACAAGTCAATGGATCTCAAAGACAAATGAGAAGTTGCCAAGTGTCTCAATAATGTTATCTTGGTAGAAGATATATGGGTCATGTTCATTTATATAAAGGGAGATATATGGTGTGCATGAGGTCAAGGAGTTAAAGAGTTGATAGTAGGATCCTATGGAATAAATGAGGGGATAATAGTTGGCACAATATCAGAAGCCTAGATAGAGATTGATGGTTGATATAAAAAGTTAAAATCTAGAGGCTTTAATGGCAAACAAATGAGACCATAAGTTAAACCAGAGCAATGTTTCAAATGGAATATATCAACATTAGAACTTATTCAAGCATCCTTAAGCATAATATGTAGTGATATAGTCAAGATGGTTATGATGAAGTTTTGTCACCATTGAAGCACAGTCCTAACCTCTGGTTCAAACATTTAAAACTTACAGAGCCCATATTTTGGGGTTACAAAATTGTTTTGTGACTGTGATCATTGATCTTTTAAGAAGATATATGTATATAATGAGTTCTTGGTTTTCATAAATGCTTAAAGGCAACAATATACCTTTTTAGGCTTAATATAAAGATTAAAGATGGACTAGAAGTTATTGAGATAGGATTATACAACCTATAAGTTTTCATCGATATTATAGCTATATGAAAACCAATAAATTAGATTGGTTTTCAATCTATAGTAAAGACCTATGATCAAATAGAGTAGGGGCAGATATATAGTTATGAAAAAATGCCTCATTTGCTGACATGGATATATCCTCGACAAAGCAGGTACTTACCACTGATTAGAGAAAAAATGGTGATGGCTCTATCATATTCAAGATATGAAGATTTTGTATTCACAAGTAGGCCAAGTGGAAGGTGGCATGGAAGATCAAAGAAAAGGGATTTGGGGATTAGATAATATAGTGGAGAATTTAATTTCTATTTAGATATTAAGGATCTTTCTTCCTTAAAAGGATCATGAATCATCATCTACAAAATAGACCCTTGTCTTCTAGTGGATTTCTTAACCAATGAGAAAATATTGAAGGCTATTAGAGAAAATACAGGCTAATTTTTCAATGAAGGGTTAGTCCTGATTTGATCAAAAGATGGTGGAACATTCATTAAAAGTGGTAACTCATTGATTGTTCTTGGTTAATGTTATCCCTCTCTTCTCTCTTCCCCTTTTCTCTATATTACCCATTATTTCTCATTTTAAAAAAGATGCTCATTTTTGGGAGTATTAGGGGACTCTTTGAGATTTTATAAGATATTCTCATTTTGATAATGCTAAACCCTATTATAAATATGTAAAAACTACCTCTTAAAGAAATAAAGGACTTTATTTACCTACCTCTTACCTTGGATCAGTGTTTATTGAGTTGTGCATGATGGCCTTATGAAGGAGATTCTTCCATATCCATTATCCTTCTTGTTTACCTCATTTAAGATGATTTCAAGCTATTTGTAGGTCTAGATTAGTGTTGATGTAAGCTCTTAGTGAGTCTTAGAACTCCTCTTTGTTTGCATTCATTGCTTTCTGAACCTAGTTTATGAAATACTTATGCAATTAGCTTGATTTTGAGGTTGTGCAAGCTAGAATTATCTTATATGGATCTAGTGTGGGTTCAAGCTTATGGGATTTTCCCATTTAAATTTGGTGCATCATCTTTTAGAATTATTAGGATCCCTTTTCCCCCTTTATAACCCTTTTCCCTATGAAAACATTAGTTTAGGTGACCCATCAAGAAGAAGCCAACCTTCTTCAAAGGTTCAGCCCTGTCATAGGTTACCCATACCCTCGGGTTGTCCTAATATTATGGCTTACTTAGAGGGAGCCTTAATAACTCTCTCCAATGGTGCAGATTATTGCCATAATAGTTGACAAGGGTGTCTTGATTTTAGATAATGGAAAGACCAAAACCCAAAATGTGTTGTATGTGGAAGGTTTGAAGCATAACCTACTCAGTGTAAGTCAAGTGTGTAATGAAGGACACACACTAAACTTTAATGATAGAGGATGTTAGATAAGAAGAGCCAAATTAGGAAGGATAATTACCAATGCCAAGAGGATTGAAAACAACCTATATGTATTAAATAAGATCAAGAAGGAGAGATGTTTCATGAGCAAGATAGATGAAAGTTGGCTATGGCACAAAACACTAGGTCACCTAAAATTTGATAATATAGTTAGAATTAGCACTAATAAGTCTATGAAGAACATGTCCAAGATTATCAAACCTATAAACATTATTTTCAAGGCATGTTAACATGGTAAGTAGACTAGAAGAATGTTCAAGTCTAAAGAATACTCTACCAAAAAACCCTTAGAGTTAATTGGAATTGATCTCTATGGGCCTACAAGAATTCAAACCATTCAAGGAGATAAATACTTCATGTTACTCATTGATGATTACATAAGAATGACTTAGGTTGCATTCTTGAAAGAGAAATAATAAGATTTTGACAAGTTTAAGGTATTCAAGGCCCTTGTTAACAATGAGAAAAATAGGAAGATCAAGTGCCTAAGATATGATAGAGGAGGAGAGTTTTGTTCCAATGAGTTTGATTACTTATATAAGGTTTATGGAATAAAAATACAATTCTTAGTAGCTAGGACACCTTAACATAATGGGGTAGTGGAAAGGAAGAATAAAACATTTCAAGAGATGACTAGAACTATGTTGCATGAATCTATTATCTAATGGATATTGGAGAGAGGCAATTAACACTAATATTTGCATTTTGAATATAGGATATTGAAGTATCAATAGTATCAATACTCCTTATGAACTATGGAATGGTAGACTTATAAATTTAGAACACTTCAAAGTGTTTGGGAGAAAATGTTTCATCAAAAGAGATGATAAAAACTTGGGTAAGTTTGATTATAGATTTTATGAAGGAATATTCTTAGGATACTCATCAATGATATAAGCCTATAGATTCTATAATAAGAGACTATAAAATATAGTGTAAAGTATGAATGTCAAGATTGATGAGACAACAAAATCTCACTCACAATAAAAGAATACTTTAGAGAATTTGGAGTTCAATAATGATGAAGAGACTATATAAATTGATTAGGAGGAAGAAGTTGAAGAGAGACATGACTTAAAAGGACCTTCAAGATAGATTCAAAGAGATCATCTTGAATCTCAAATCATTGGCAACAAAAATGTAGGTATGAAAACAAGGAGAAGATTGGTAAGTAATCTAAATCAAGAGATTGTTTCCCTATTATCCAAGATTAAACCTAATAATCTTATAGAAGTAATCAAAGACAAATTTTAGATAGGTGTTGTAAATGACGAGTTAGATTAAATAGATAAGAATGAGATTTGGAAACTAGATCCTAGGCCTAAAGACAAAAATGTCATTAGCATAAAATGGATGTTTAGAAATAAGTTGAATGAAGATGAATAAGTCGCTAGGAACAATGATATATTGGTATGAAGGGGATATGCATAGGATAAAGGGGTAGAAATTGAGACCTTTGCACTAGTATTAATATTGGAGGAAATCAGATTGTTTTTATCTTATGTAGGATTCAAAGGATTCAAGGTATACCAGATGGATGCCAAATCTACCTTTTTAAATGGGAATCTAAAAGAAGTATACATTGAGAAATCTAAAGGGTTCTCACTAACAGACAATAAATACTATTTTTGTACATTGAAAAAGGCTCTCTATGGTCTAAATCAAGCTCCTAGGCTTGGTATGCTAGTTTAGACAAGTATATGTTGGATCAAGGATTCAAAAGAGGAGTTGCAAATAGTAATTTATATATCAAGATAGAAGATGACCATCAGTTGATAGTAGTTGTTTATATGGATGACATCATCTTTGGTGGAAATAATAAAAACATGACAAAGGCCTTTGTAGAATTGATGAAGAAAGAGTTTGAGATGTCCATGCTAGGATAACTATCATTTTTTGTTGGGTTATAAATCACTCAATCTAAAAAAGGTATATTCATCTCATAAGCCAAGTACATAAGAGAGATGTTGACCAAGTTTGAGATGGAAGATTTTAAGGTAGTTAGTACACCCATGATCACATGATGTAATTTGAGCAAAGATAATGAGTCTTTAAAGGTTAATCATATGTCATATATGTCAATAATTGGAAGTCTATTATATACCACTATCTCTAGGCCTAACATCATGCAAGTAGTAGGTCTTATGTGAAGATTTCAAGATCTAAGGGAGAATCATATGTAAGTAGTTAAAAGGAGACTTAGGTATCTCAAGGGGAATATGGAGTATGGATTATGGTATCAAAGAAGAAATGAGTTCATTTTGATAGCCTACATAGATGAAAATTGGGCAAGAAGTATAGATGATAAGAAGAGTACCAGTGGATGAGCTCTCTTCCTAGGAGGGTGCCTGGTATCATGGATAAACAAGAAGCAAGCATTAGTATCTTTGTCCACTTGTGAGGCTAAGTATATTGAAGTAGCTTCATGTTTCACATAGGTCTTATGGATGAGATAGACCCTAAAAGACTACAATGTGGACTATAATGGTCTTAACCCTATCTATTGTGATAATATAAGTTCTATAAGTGTCTTAAATAATCCTGTCATGCACTTAAGAACCAAACACACTCCCATCAGATATCATTTTCTAAGAGAGCATGTGTTGGGGCCAACATAACCCCATTTTTGAAAATTGGGACCCTTGAGAAACCCTAGGGTTTGAATATGGTGTTTAGCATGTTAAGTTCATTTATAGAATCTAAAAATATTTCATTTTGTTAAAATCAGGTTTACTTGGTTTTGTTTTGATTTAATTTGGACTAACAGTAATGATAAATATTATTTGTGAATTTTAGTCACAAGTTCCATGGTGATGTTCTTAGGAAATTCATGTCCCTAAACCTTCAAAAAACCCCAGTTTAAATTTAAATGTTGGTAGGAATCAAATTGGTAAGAACCATTTTAAAATCCATTTTGGGTCTAAAGATTAAACTCATATTTTAAGCTTAGTCATTTTTTTTAACATAGCTAAAACTTAACTTAAAAGTCTTGGTCCCTTTTTTATATCCTCCTTTTAAAGTTTCCTTTGTATGGCTAACTAAGTTGTTCATTCTGTAGGGTCCTTTTAATATTTCCTAACTTAGCCTAAGATTTTAACCTTAAGGCCCCATAGTATTTATTAATGCTAATAGGACCTTAGTCTTAATGCCTTAGCCTAATTTCAATTCCTTGATCCCCCTTTTTATGTTATATTTGTCCCTCCCTTATACCTTATCCTAATGTTTTAATCCTAAGGCTTTGATGTATTTATTAATACGAGTGAGACCTTAGTCTTAACACCTTAAGCCTAAGTATTTTACATATTTGCTGCCCCTAACTTAACTTCCTTTCATCTTTTAGGATCCAATGGCCCATGCTTTATAGTGACACTTGATCTAATGGCTTGAGGGAAGCTTGATAAAATCCTACATATAACCCATTGGACTAATTGTATTTAAGCCCTTGGATCACTATCAATGACCCTCACTTTATCATAGGGACCTGATCAAATAGAGTGAACCACAATGGAAAGGTCAAAGGGATATGAAAGGCTTGAAGGATCAACATGCATCTCCTTTGCATTTAAAACTAAAAGCAAATAGGTCCTACCTTATAAAGTAACCAACCATAAGCAAGGTCCCAGATCATGATCGATGGCTGATACTTTGTCATGGATTTTGATTCAACTGAGTGAATTAAGTCCAAGATCCTAGGAGGCCCCATGGACATGCCAAGTGGAATTCTCACATTGGGTCATAATAATTTGATGAGATTAAAATTGAAATTCATGTGACCATCATTTGACATCCATAAGGATGTATTTGACATCTAAATGATCATCAACTTTAAGCCCATGAAATTAAAACTTCATTAGCCTAAAAATGGACGTTCATGCAACCATCATTTGACATCTATGAGTATGCATTTAATTTCCCCAAGAGCATCAAATTTAAGTGATGAATTATTATGCTAAAGGTCAAAATGCACTCCAAAATCTTGATGGAAGGCCAAAGAATGGATTTATAAGCTGAGGGAAGTGATAAAAAAAGACCAAACACTATAGGTCTTCAAATTTCAAAATATGGAAATGGTCTTATAATCTAAGTATGCAAAATAAACCTAGTCTAGGTCTATACTTTAAGATCCCTATGACATTTTATTCAAATGTCATGAACCTTAAATTATAAACTTATATTAAGCCTTATTTTGAAAAGAGAGTCCTTATAACATAAAATTTAGGCCAAATGCATCTAGATAAATGTTTTAATGTGTTTTATCAATATGAAAAAAAATCTTGTGTGTTATGGTCCATTGTGTCATGTTGATTCTTTTGGGCATTTTTAAAGCCTTGGTGTAAATATTCTAGACCAATGCATACATTGTGTTTATTAAACATGACATAAACATTAGCCTATGAATATTTAAGCCATGTCCCCATTGCATATAAATCCAAAAACCTAGGCATAAACCCCTTAGCCTAAGGTTTATTTCATACTTTATAAGTGAAACAAACCTTAGTCTAAGAGACTTAAGCCTAAGTCACAGTCTTAATAATATGATAAATTTATATTCAAGCATATTTATAGATCAAAGACACATGATTTGTCACTAGGTTTTTATCTAATGATGTGAAGGCACCCAAAGACTTTTCAATGAGGCCCTAAGAGCTCACAAACTTAACATGTGACACAAGTGCATTCGAGGATGAGCTAGCAAGATGATCTGATAGTTCATGCTTTACACTTGGATTTTGATCCAATTGAATGAGATCACTCATGAATTTTAAAAGTCTCAGAAGCTTGTTATGTGGCCAATAATCATTCAATAAAGGGCTGACAAAAGATTTGGGGCACATAGAAGGAATGTAATGTGCCAAGTGTCAAGACCACTAGGTTTGCAATAGAAAGAACCAATCATGGCCAAGGGCTTAGATTATAATCTATGGCTTGTTTTAATCTTAGATTTTGATCCTATGGTGTGAAATGAAGAATATATTTTAAAACACCAATGAGTAGTGTTTAAATGGAATTTATGAAAAATGTTGTGAAAGGTCTAGAATGATTCCACATAAATTCTACACAAGCAAAAAAAGACAAAATATAAGATCTTATGGGCTAAAAGATGGAAAAATTATAAAGGCAAAGGTCCAAATAAAATCCAATGCACATATAATCCCAATCCTAGATATATTTTGCCATTAAAGCTCCAAAACCCTAAATCTTACATAAAAGTGATTGAAACATACTCAATTGGTCAGAATTCAATAAAAAAAGCTTAATTATGTTTTGTCAATGCAAAAGAGCTTTCATAGAGACCATTTATTACTAGTCCAAGAAATTTGTAAGAACATAAATAATGGCAGCTCAAAGACAACTATTGAAGGAAGAAATTGACCTTTATTTGTTAGCAGATAATGAGGGCCAAATCTTAAAAGACACTATGAACTTGAATATCCTTGGCATTAGGAACTAGTCTAAACTCTTCTTCATGATTAAGGAACTATTTTCCCATCAAAACTAGGAGCAAAGAATTGTTGCAATAAACTAGAGGCATTTTAACCTGGTTGTATTCTAGATGGCTAGCCTTCACCATGCTACGAAAAAACCCAAGGTATTGTATTGCATCAATGTCCTTGCCCTTATTTTTGTTGATTATAGAATTGATAATGAATGGATCATTAGGGAAGGAAACTACAAGGAAGTAGCATATATTTATCTTATAGAATTTGAGAAATATTATAAAATCCCTCTTCCTCATGTGGATTTAGTTAAGATCTAAGAGAGGATAAGAAACCATGATTTGGAATCTATCCTTAGACCTTAGCTACACCAAGGCCCTCACATCTTCAAGGATTTTGAGGTTAAAGTCTTAGTAGTCTAATTTAGGGAGGGCATTAGGGTAAAATGACCTTGTTGAATTGAACCTTTGGATCCCCCTCAAACACCTATTGGAATAAAATTTGAGTCTCATTTATCTATTTCATGGTAGAACAAAAGCTTACCCCTCTAATTGGATATTTAATTAGTGTCTTCCTCACCAAGAAATTCACTACCATAAAAAGAAAGACCTCTAAATAGTTTTATATGATGTAATACCTATTAGATGCCCTTATTATCTCAATCACTTTCCATGTGATTAGGAGTTGGACACCAAATAGTAAGACCACCATTTCACACCACTATTCCAAATTACATATATTTATGTATAGGAATCACATGTAGTTTATTTGTGATTATGTATATCCAAATATAGTTGAGACCATCATCAATGTTCCCATGCCTAAGGTCCACCCCCTAATCAAGAAGTATATTGAATTTATGGGTGACATCTAGTATTACCCTAATATCACAGTCATCAAAATTAAAGGGATCATGTCCCAACCCTAATGATTATTAGTGTATGTTCCCAGCAAGCTAGTTGAGTAAGAAATTACTTCCTAGTTCCTACATGTCATTGATAGAACTTACAAATAAAATAAGAAAGGTATTCTCTAACCCTTCCCTCTGATCATAATAAGGACCATAATATAGGATTGGAAACAAGTTGAGACCATAGCTAGACATAAAGATTCATTTAGTTTTCAACTAGATGAACTTAAGATGTGGGGTCCTAAGGGTATAGTGGCTAGCCACTTGAAGGACAAGAAGCTCCAAAAAATTGAATATGTACATCAAATTGGTGTTCATGATACCATTTATATTAAAGCTAAGAATTATGATGAAGTATTGGCCAAGATCCCAAGGCCACAACATTAAACTTGAACATAGTTTAACTAGAGAAAATAAGCCCTTAGGAGAAGCTTAGAAAATGAATCATTTATAGTACCATTTATTACTTGGTCCATTTGGGATAGCTCAAGAGCAACCCCAAGTAGAAAAACCACAATCACAACGTCAGGGGTAACTTGAACAAAATCAAGGTGAACAAGGCAAAGGCAAGGAGAAATTAGGAGAAGTAAGATTAGAGGAGAGACCTGGGGAAGGACCTTTAGCTTTAAAACCACCCCAAAGGCCACCTTCCCTAATTCAATACATAGACATGATAGCCTTGGAACTAGAAGAGACACTCGAGGGTGCCCTCAAAGAGCTTGCATAGGCCTATGACTTAGATAGGGAGGTGGAGCCCCAGGAAGATGAAAGAAAAGAGCTTATCCTTATGGCATCCTAGGAGAAGAGGAAGGTAGAGTTAGCATTGGTTCCTATGGGACCAAGAAAGAGACCAAAATTGATCTTCCCTCACCTCACAAGTGAGGTAAATTTGTTCAATGATGAATTCCCTATTAATGGACTAGCTATTATTGACTGGTTCATTTATGGGAAACTATAAAAGATTCCCTCCCTTTCCCACTCATGGGCCATGGCAAGGGTTGCTGACATCACAATACATGATGACATGAAATCATGGATCAAAGCCATGGTAAAATGGTAAGAAGAATAAATAATTATGGTCACCCAAGGACTAGAAAGTAAAAAGATGGATGCTCTAGGAGCATCTAGTAGCTCAAGTGTGGAGGTCTTAGAACCTCACAAGTTCAAAGAACTAGTTACTACCATCCATTTTAACCTTAAAACAAATAGGTTGGAAAGAATAACAAGGATGATATGGTTAGAATATAATAATTCACCTTTCAAAAGGTGGAACCCTTTATGGGACTAACCCAAGTAGGAGGCCAGTAACTTAGTAAAGCTACCATTCATGAAGAGGATATGGAAAGCTTGATTGAGGCCCAATTAGCATACACTAAGGCTAGAGTCCAAGTCTTAAAGTAGAGAATCTTAAATTTGAAAAGAGGAAAAGAAAACTTGTAAACATAGGCAATTCTATCAGAACCAAATACAATGACCAATATGCTTGATGAGTCATTTTTTGACATGTTTGAAGCACTCACAGCAATGAAACTAAGTTAGAGTGCATTAGAGGGATAAATTTCATTGGCCAAGAATTTTGGGCACGTAGTGGCAGGCCTTAGAGGATAAAATAGTCAAACTTCTTAGCATTCAAGTAGGAAGGTAGATCCTAGGATTCAAAACCATTAGTTTTGGACACTTGAGCATGATTTTGGGAATTGTGGTGGAAAAATTTCAAGGTTTAAGTGCATGGCATAATGGTGAGGAAAAGGTCCTAAAAGTTAACAAGGAACTAATTTCAAGAATTAAATAAATTTTTTGGACCATGCTTAGAGATCCTACATAACCCAATGCCCTTGGAATCATAAGTAATGAGGAATTTAAGCATAGGGCTACTTTGATAACCCAAGAAAATAAAGGAAAAATCCAAGGCAAATTGAGGGCTGATAATAGTAAAATCTTATACATGATATTTAATGCAAGAGAAAAGATAAATGAAGCTAGGAGAATTAGAGAAGACATGGCTAGGAACAATAGAGAATTTTATGACTTGGTAGATTAAGAGGAGGAGATCTTCAATCTATCCAACTAATTGATGAGCAACATGCAAAAGCCATGAGAATCCTCCATCAACCTAAAATAGAGGGCCTATTGGTAAATTAGATAATATTCTATTTTGTAAACTTTGTAACATTTTGAAATAGGATATTCTATTGTAAAGGCATATGCTAGTTTGTAAGCATATTTGCCTCTAGGTCAGTATGATTGTGAAAAGCACGTGTATTTTAGAACTTGTAAGGATAGTTGTCCTTATCTTTGTACACTTGTATTTTGTAACTGATCGGTATGCTACCTAACTTTCCTATAAAGTCATGTATTACCATTTTTAAAAGGGGAGAAATTTTTGAGCAACTTTTTACAATTTTAAGTAATTAATATAATCAAGGGAATTTTTTAAGGATTGACTATGTTTGATTTGTTAATTATTATTTTATCTTTTCTCTCAATTGCTAGTTAAGGTCTTGAATTTGAATGGTGTCTTAGAATTTTGAGTTGTATCCTTGTAATCACATGGTTTCTAATTTTTGAAATGTGCTAGATTATATGAAAGATCTTTAGTTCTCCTTCATTTTCATTTTACTCTATTTTTAGATGTGCATGTGCTGTTTGATAATGGTAGTAAATACTTAAAGGATAACTAGTTCTTACTTGTTATTCTTCACACTATCCTTTAAAATTGGCTTAGTAAATAGTGGAATTTGAGCTTAGTGTATTTTAAATTATATATCAGTTTGAATGCATATTCAATCAAAATTGATACTTTGTCATAATGTTTAAGGCTAAAATGGTAATCACTCTTTTCTTTTCTACCTTAACCTTATCTTTTCTCCATTTTACTCCAAGATCACTTTAGTTTTATCTTAATTATAAATATCCACTTAGATTACTCAATAGCCTAAATCTAGAGTGTAATTCACTAAGTATTAACATATATCCTTAGCAATTCATGAAATGAACCAAGGTGACTCCCAAACGCTGGAACAGTTTATCTTTCTCTATTACTATTTCACCATAGGCAACTAGATTGCTAAAACCTACAATTCATCCCTTGAATTTTCTAAATTATAAAATGAGAGGTTATATTCAAAACTAAGAGCACATATGGTTTATCTATAATCATCAATAGGAAAAGCTCTGTTGGTGCTAGGAGGGATAGGGATTGAATTCTTTAAATCTTTGTTAATCTTGGTCTATTTTATCTAAAGATCAATATATATTTGTGTTTTTTAAGTGAATTATTTGCTTATAAGTATAAATATCATTGGTATTTTATATTTTTTAATGCATCTTTGTGCTTCCTTTGAAATTGTTTGGGCATTAATGCTTGTTTCCAGTAAATTTAGTTTTAACATTGAAAATACATAGTATCTGAGGTTAGGATGACTTGTTTTGATCAAAGGTTGGCATATATTTCATTGATCTGAGTTAATTTAGGATTATAATTGTAAATATAGACCATATTTATGTATTTTAATGTATCCTTTAGCTAATTTAATCAAAGATCAACATCCTTTGCAGTTCTTCATACTACCTTTGCAAAATAAGCTCAATGTGCAAGTCTAACTCTTGTTCTTTATAAAAGTTAACTTGATACATCATATTTTAGGTAGTATCATCAAAATTCAAGATGAAATTGCATAGGATTATAACAATATCACACTTAGAGACTAGGTAACCTTTGCTCGAGGTCCATAAAAAATCTAGATGAGACAAAAGAAGATGCAGAAGATCCAAGTCCCTTCCAACTTCAACCCTTCAAGGTACCTATGATTTCAATATTTTTACAAGTATGGCTTGGTCGGAGGAGTCTTACATCAATTTTATAGGTGTGGTACATGACCTTCCATGGAATATTGAAAAATATTTACCTACATTTAGTCCAATAGGTATAATAACTACTAAAGAACATATAAAATCTTTTAGATCAGCCTTAAGGTTGCTAAATGTTGTGCATGAGTATGTAGCTTATAGGTTGTTCCCATTTACATTTAAATATGTTACTTATGAAGGGTTTTTAAACTTACCTAATAATTACATCACAAGCTAGGATGATTTCAATAATGTGTTCATTGATCAATTTGGTAAGATTATTAGTGCTTGTGTTATTTATCATCAGTTCACCACTGTTAGAAGAGATGCAAGTGAGCCTATTAGGTCCTTCAATGTTGGATTTTATAAAATGTTTATTAATACCATATACCCTTATAATCTTGATGATGTCTTGACTCTACAAATTTACAAATATGTAGATCCCATGACCTCTATGTTTTTGAAAAGATCCATGCTAGCCATAAATTCATTAGCTATAGCCTATGCTGAAGTAGTAACCATCAATGATCAGATGTATCCCCAAGGTAAAATGGCATATTCTATGCCAAATATGAACCCACAAATGCCTCTGATGAACTTATTCCCAAATAATAACCAAAATATCCCAACATTAAACTAGCTCCCAAACTTAACTCAGTTGCCATTAAGTTATGCAACTCCCAATCAAAATTTAGGATTCTTAAATCATCCTAATAATGGATTAAATATAGGAAATTAAAGGGATTTTGTGCCAATTACTGGTGCTAACAAAAACCAAGTACATAATTCTAAAATTCCTAAAAATGAGAATGAATCTATCCTTAAAATGGTCTAAAAGTTGAGCACTAATTTTCTTTAACTACAAAAACAAGTTAGAAATACTACTAAAAGTTTAGGTAGGAACTTATCATTTCAAAGGTATAATAAGCCAACTAATAGGTTTCAAAATTATAGTTTTCATAATAATAGGAATAATGATCCATCTTCTGAAAAGAAGACTATGTACATTAACCTCACTAATATTGCATTACCTAACTATTGTAGGGTACATTGCATAGCCAAGCATGAAAAAATTGATTGTATAGACTTTTACAAAGCCTTTAAGGCTTTCCAAGAGGAATTTGATACCTTTAAAGTGATCCCTAACAAGGATGGTGGTGCAGGTACCTCTAGATGTAAGTCATCTGATCAAGAATTCATAGTGGACACCTTTGATTTCCCCTTTCAAGAGGAAAATTAGCTTGATGAGATCCCTAAGGAGATATAAGCCTTTAAATAGTTCTTACAGAAGACCTATCCCTTAAGGAATATGGATCATACATAGAATTTGACTACCTTAACACCTTCAAATAATTTTAAAACTCCTTTAGACACTTTTTCAAGCAACAATCTTGAGCCACCTAAAGGGAGTACCACTAAACCTAGCATTGAAATTACAAGTTATTCTAGGACTAGTTATAACATATTTGAGGACATGAAAAATATAAAGGCTAATATCACTTTGCATAAACTTACATAGATTAAAAATTAAAGGGACCTTTTCCTAAAATCATTGCCAAATAAATCCAATAATCCACCACAGACTGATCATGCCAATGTGACTGTGCATAAGGCCAAAGCTGAGTCTCCTCCTTTCTTACTCACTATTATGATGTTTGGTAATAAATTACATAATTGCTTATTATATTCAAGAGAATCTACCGATATCATGCGTACAAGTATATACAAAAAACTTGGCTTAACTCCCATTAAGTCTGATAGTGTTGTCACCCAATTAGACAAATCTAGAGTAGGGTAATCAGGGAACTTTTAAATGTTCATATACAATTGGCTTCTAAGCCTAGGGTACAATAATTTATTGATATTCAGTTTTTTGATATACCTGATGTTTATAGAATCTTATGGAGTAGGGAATGGACCAAGGATTTGAATGGTTACATGTCCATAGATTGCTCACATATGTGGCTACCTTGGAAGGGGGTTTCTAATCAAATCAAGGTTGAAAGAGAGCCAATAATGAAGAATATGATAATTGAGTACAATGATTTAAATGAAATGGTCAACATAATTGACTTAGACTTAAGGGTTTTAACCCTAGAAGTTGATAAGGTATGTAAGCCCAAGAGTATTCATGTTATTCATGGACTATAGAAGTTACATTTTGATGGTGCTAGGTGTAATCCTAGATCAAGGGTTGGTATTATTTTAACTGACCCTACTAATAAAAATTACCATGCTTATTATAGGCTCCACTTCCATTGTAATAATAATCTTGATGAATATGAAGTCATTATCTTAAGCTTACTATTTTCTATAAAAAACAAAGTCAAAGAGCTACTAGTTTATGGGGATTCAAAACTAGTGGTTAGCCAAGTTAGAAGCAAATACCAATGCAAGATTTCATATCTTAAGAGATATAAGTTAAAGGTTTGGGATTTTATGAAATCCTTTGATGCCTCTAGCATCATTTCTATCCCAAGGGGAGAAAACCAAGATGTTGATGAGTTGGAATCTACTACAACCAACCTCATGCCCAATCAAGATTCCCCTAATTTCAACATTGCGATAATCCCTTATCTTTGAATGTCTGATTATGTTAACCATTTCAAAGTATTCAATGATTATCAACAAATATTGGATTTGATGACCAATTTTAGCTCATTTGATGCTCATATCATTGATGATATTGATGAAAGTACATCTAGTGAGGATAAATTTAAAGGTAAAGTCATCCAATTGAATGACAATAATATCCTCAAGGGGATGATTACTTTAGATAGATTGTTTGATCAAGACAAATTGATTGAGGTTTCCAAGGTTCCCAAGGTAATTGGAAAAGATTATAATGTTATTTATCTTGGTCTCCATGATCAACTTTAGTTGGTAAATGTTGGAAAGGCCTACACAAACATTAAACACAAGAAAGCCAAAGAGTTCCTTGCTCAATATAGGGATGTCATAGCATGGTCCTATGATAACCTAAATATCTTTGATCCAAGTGTCATCACACATACCATACCCCTTAAATAAAGTTGTAAACCATTTAGGCAGAAATAGAGGCCTACAAACCCTATCTTAGAACCCATGATCTTCAAGGAGGTTAAAAGATTATTAGATGCTAGGATAGTCTTCCCCATTAGGAATTCCACTTGGGTGGCTAATTTGGTGTCAATCAAGAATAAAAATGATGAGATTATAATTTGTATTAACTTTATGAACTTGAGCAAAGCATTAAAAAAGGACAACTATCCTCTTCCTCCCTAGAACAAGTGATTCAAGTTGTTTTAGGTTCAACTATTATGTCTTTTCTTGATGGATTATTAGGTTATAACCAAGAGTTGGTTGATAAATAATATAGGATGAAGACAAAAGTCACCACCGAGTAGGGGACTTTTGATTATAAGAGAATGCCCTTTGGGATAATCAATATAAGATATACCTTCTAAAGAGATATGGACCATGCTTTCCAAGGCCTGATAGGTAAAATCATCATTATTTATATGGATGATCTAATAGATTTTTCTAAAGATAGGGAATATCACTTCATGCATTTATAACAAGTTTTTGAAATATGTAGAAGGTATGGAATTTCCATAAACCCTAAGAAGTGTATCTTTTGTGTACTTGAAGGAAAATTACTAGGTCATGTTATAACCAAAGATGGCATCTATATAGACCTTGAAAGAGTGAAGTCCATATCTAAAATATAACTTCCAAAAAGTAAGAAAGAGCTAAAGTCATTCTTTGGTAAGATATATTTTGTAAGAAAGTTTATTTCTGGTTTTTAAAAAATTGTTAAACCACTAAATGACATTCTAAAGAAAGATGCCAAAGTCACATAGACTGAGGATTATAGAAAATAACTCAATGATATCAAGGAGACCATTAGCCAGGATCCAATCTTCATAAGCCCTGACTTCTTAAGGGAATTTTATCTCTATTCCTTTGCTTTTGACCACACTATGGTTGTAGTGTTAACTCAAAAAATTGAAGGGTGTGACCACCCAATTTTTTTTATGAGTACTAATTTTAATAATGTTGAGTTCAATTATTCATTGATTGATAAATAGGCATATGCATTAGTTAATGAAATTAAGTAATTTAGACATTACATCCTTAGAAATAAGGTATATGTTATCTTACCTGACCTTGCCACCAAACTTATGTTAAATCAAAATGAATTAGGGGAATGTAGAGGTAAGTGGATGTTATTTTTAAAAGAATATGACTTGGATATGAAAATAGAAAAAATGGTAAGGTGTCAAGGTTTGATCTAGATAATTGCTAATACTAACCCTTGGCTAAGTATTATGCAAGTGGATCAACAAAATGTTCAAGCTAGTGAGTGGTATGATTCAATTATAAACTTGATAATAAATGGTACTTATCTTACAAGATTATCTAGGGATCAAAAGAGGGCATTAAGATTAAATGAAAATTAAACCCACTGCTTTATCAATAATGGGGTCTTATATAGGAGAAAAGTTTGAAGGAATGTATATGAGATGTGTCTCACAAGAAGAAGCCACCCAAATCATGAACACCTTTCATGAAAAAATGGGCAATGGGCATACATTAGGGAGAACCATAGCCCACAAAAATCTTAGAGCTAGTTATTATTGGCCAATCATTTTTAAGGATGCTCAAAAACATGTGAGGGAATGTCATTCATGCCAGATCTTTAGCACCAAGGAGCCAAAGTCAATAATGCCTCTGAAACCAGTCATGATTGACAAACCTTTTGCTCAATGGGGGTTAGACTTTGTTTGCATAATCAACCCCAACTCATATAAAGGTCACAAGTATGTCCTTACTACCATGGACTATTTTACAAGGTGGACTAAAGCTATATCCACCAAATAATGTAGGACTAAAGAGGTTATCAAATTCTTGAAAGAAAACATATGTACCAAGTTTGGAATTCTAGTCTCTTTAGTATGTGATAATGGGTTAGTATTAGAGATGAAAAATGGGCTTATGAAAATGTTATTACTCTCAAGTTTGAATCCAAGCATTATCCCCAAGGAAATAGAGTCTTTAAATCTAAAAATAAGAACCTAATGAAGGCAATCAAGAAATATATTGAATACAAACCCAATACGTGGCACAAGTTGCTTAAATTTTCACTTTGGGCTGATAAGATAAGAGTCAAGCAAGTTTTGAGAGCCTCACCATTCCTATTGGTGTATGGATATGAACCAATCTTTCCTATCACTCTCAAGTTTCCCACATACCGATTTATGCAAGAATACATGAAAGAGAGCCAATAACTAGTTAAATCAAGATTGTTAGACATAATTCAGATGGAAGATGCAAGGGACAAAGGCTTTACTGATTTTGGTAGGCATCAAACCATAGTTAAGAGATGGTTTGATAAAAGGTCTAAGATCAAGGTGTTTATATAGGGAGACCTGGTTCTCTTTTAGGACAAAGCATTTGAGCCTAAGGGCAAACATGATAAATTCACACCCTTATGGGTTGGCCCATACCAGATTGTAGAAACATTAGGGGAAAACACCTTCAAACTTAAAGATATATAAGGAGTAGAGTTTACATTTCCCACCAATGGGAAATACCTCAAGCACTAGTTCTCTGTTGCTCCTCTAGAAGTCTTCATGGATTAAATTATAAGATGGTTAGATTTAGAGTAGGTAGGTTAGTTATTTTCCTTTTAGTTCTTTCCTTTCTATCCCTTATTTATTTATAATCATGTATATATTTATTCATTTTCCTCTGCTATCTTTCTTATTTTTTGTGGTGTGTTTCTTTCTTATTTCTTTGTTCCTTGATCCTAATAAATTCCTATTGGACAATCCTAAACTCAAAGTTATGGAGTTTTCTTGAAATTTACCAATTTTATAAATGTAAGTATGGAACCCTACACATATGATGACCATGGTTCTAGAATGTAAAACATAATGCTATAACCTAGAGAAAATAGTAAAGACCAATAAAAAGGCTAATACTTACATGAGAACCCAACCATCATCTCAACCTCAAGCTAGTTTTAAGAAAGACTTATGATTGTAGGGTGAAAACTCAAATTATCATGGTATACCCATACTAGCACTTAATCAACATCCTTACCTGGAGTAAAGTTGAAGCCACAAGTGATTTTCCAAAATATCAAACACTTGACCGAATCTCAAGACTTGGCTAACCTAGTTCTAAACCTTACTAAAAACATAAAGATCTAAGAAAGTACAAAAATAAGGATATAATGCAAAATCAAAAGCTTTCAGGCATAGGTGATTCTAATAATCTCCATCGAGGCTATAGATTCCTAGCTAGTAGTGTAAAAATTACATGAGTGGAGCCAAAGGAATCTATACCAAGGCTATGTACACCTAGCTAGTAGTAAAGCAATGCTCAAACCTTCCCTAAGATAAAAACATGATGCTTAATAAATAAC
Organism: Torreya grandis; assembly: GCA_037957365.1. Lineage (NCBI taxonomy): Eukaryota > Viridiplantae > Streptophyta > Pinopsida > Cupressales > Taxaceae > Torreya > Torreya grandis. Next base: position 280,295 of record JARHVA010007130.1, read on the forward strand.
CATACATTTTAAAAGTTAAGTATTAGTGATTAAGGACTTGGAACTTGTTTCTTAGACTCCATGGCAAATAGTAAATAGAATCAAAGAACATACATAGTATGGTTACGTCTTGATTTTTGTCCCTAAGTATATAAATTCAAGGTTTATTTTAACCATAATCTAGTTTAAGTGAGGGTTTTGAACAAATGAAGTGGATGACTTAACTATTTGCCTAAATTAGAGTCTTTAGGTTATAACATATTGCTATGTTTCCCCCTTGAGTGACCATTTTTTGGGGACAATATACCCCCATTTTTAAAAATTAGGACCCTTCAGAAACCCTGGGGTTTAAACATGGAGTTAATCATGTGAAGGTCATCTATAGAATCTAAAAATGTTTCATTTTGTTAAAAACAGGCTTACTTGGTTTTTTTTTAAAAATTTGAACTAACAATACTGATAAATATTCTTTGTGACTTTTATTCATAGGTTCCAAGGTGATCTTCTTAGGAAATTCATGTCCCTAAACTTTGGTAAAACCCTTAGTTTAAATTTAAATGTTGGAAAGAATCAAATTGGCTAAAACCACTTTAAAATCCATTTTGGGCCTAGAGATGAAACTCATATTTTAAGCCTAGTCATGTTTTTTAACATAGCTAAAACTTAACTTAAAATGCTTGGTCCTATTTATTATATCCCCCCTTTAAATGTTCCTTTGTATTCCTAACTAAGTTGTTCATTCTGCAGGGTCCTTTTAGTATTTCCTAACTTAGCCTAAGACTTTAAACCTAAGGCCCCATAGTATTTATTAATAATAATAGGACTTTAATCCAAATGCCTTAGCCTAATTATAGTTCCCTAAGCCCCCTTTTTATGTTAGAGTGGTCCCTTGCTTATACCTTAGCCTAAGGTTTTAATCCTAAGGACCTGATGTATTTATTAATATGAGTGAGACCTTAGTCTTAACACGTTAAGCCTAAGTCTTTTACATCTTTGCAGCCCTAACTTAACTTCCTTGCATCTTTTAGCATCCAATGGCTCATGCTTTATCATGGTACTTGATCCAAAGAAATGAGGGAAGCTTGATAGAATCCTACATATAACCCATTGGACTAATCATATTTAATCCCTCAAATTGCTATGAATGGCCCTCACTTTATTATAAGGACTCAATCAGATGGAGTGAAGCATAGTGAAAATGTCAAAGCGATACAAAAGGCCTAAAAGATCAACATGTGTTGCCTTCATATTTAAAAACTAAAAGTAAATGGGTCCTACCTTACAAAGTGACCAGCTACAACCAAGCTCCTAGATCATGATCTATAGCTGATGCTTCATCATGGATTTTGATCCAATGGGGAAAATTAAGTCTAAGATCCTAGGAGGCCCTATAGATGTGCCAAGTGGCATTCACACACTAGGTTATAATAATTTGATGAGCTTAAAATTAATGTTCACATGATTGCCATTTAATGTTTGCAAAGATGTATTTGACATATACATGACCATCAAATTTAAGTCCATCAAATTAAAACTTCATTAGACAAATAATTAACACTCACGCAATCATCATTTGAAGTCCATGAGGATGTATTTGATGTCTATGAGACCATCAAATTTAAGTTGATGAATTATTATGATTAGGGTCAAAATGCACTCCCAATCTTGATGGAAGGTTTGGAAATGGATTTATAAGCTAAGGGAAGTGATCAAAAAATTCTCAAACACTATAGGTCTTCAAATTTCAAAATATTGAAATGGTCTTATAATCTAAGTATGAAAAATAAACCTAGTCTAAGTCTATACTTTAAGATCCCTATGACATTTTATTCAAACATCATGAACCTTAAATTATAGACTTATATCAAGCCTCATTTTTAAAAGTGAGTCCTTATAGCATAAAATTTAGACCAAATGCATCTAGCTAAAGGTTTTAATTTGTTTTGTCAATACAATAAAATCTTGTGTGTTATTCGGCTATTATGTCATGTTGATCCTTTTGGGCATATTATAAAGCCTTGGCATAAATATTCTAGACTAATGCATATATTGTGTTTATTAAACACAGTGTAAAAATTATCCTAATAATATTTAAGCCATGGCCCCCTTGTATATAAATATAAAAACTTAGGTATAAACCCCTTAGCCTAAGGTTTATTTCATACTTGATAAGAACAAACCTTTGTCTAAGAGACTTAAGCCTAAGTCATGGTCTTAATAATATGCTAAATTAATGTTCAAAATCTATGTAGATTAATGACATATGCTTTGTCACTGGGTTTTGATCCAATTATGCAAAGGTACCCAAATAATTTTCAATGAGGCCCCGAGAGCTTGTAAACTTGATGCATGGAAAAAGCACATTTGAGGTCAAGCTGACAAGATGATCCGATGGTTCATACTTTACCACTATATTTTGATCCAATGACATGAGGGCACTCATGAATTTTTAAAGGCCCACAAGCTCACCATATGGCCAATGTTCATTCGGCAAAATACTGACAAAAGATTTGGGGCACAGAGAAGGAATGTAAGGTGCCAAGTGTTAAGACCATAGGGGTTGTAATAGAAAGAACCAATCATATCCAAGGGCCTAAATTATAACCTATACTCATGATAATATGGGATTTTGATCCTATGGTGTGAAATGAAGAAGGTATTTTAAAATACCAATGACTAGTGTTCAAATGGCATTTATGAAAAATACCACAAAATGTCCATACTAATTCCACATAGACTCCACACAAGCAAAAAAAGATAAAATATAAGATCTTGTGGGCTCAAAAATATAAAAGTATAAAGGGAAAGGTCCAAATAAAATCCAAGGCATATATAAGCCCAAGCCTAGATATATTCCACCATTAAATCTCTAGAACCCTAGATCCTACATAAAAGTGACCCAAACATACTCAATTGTTCATAATTTGATTAAAAAAAAGCTTAATTATGTTTTGTTAATGTAAAAGAGCTTCCACAGATACCATTTGTTACTAGTACAAGTAATTTTTAGGAGCAAAAATAATGGCAACCCATAGATAATAGTTGGAGGAAACTGACCTCTATTTATCAACAACTATTGAGGGTCAAATCTTTAAAGACATTAAATTAGACACTACATCCTTGAATATCCATAGTATTAGGAATTGGTCTAAACTATTCTTCATGATTAAGGAATTGAAGCCCATCACAAAAGAGGAGAAAATAATCATCATAATAAACTAGAGGCACTATGACCTGGTTATAATCTAGATGGCTGACCTTCACCACACCATGGCAAAACTTGAGGTACTGCATTGCATCAATGTCCTTGCCCATATTTTTATTGATGGTAGAATTGATAATGAATGGATCATTAGGGAAGGAAACTAAAGGAAGTAGCATATATTTCTCCTATAGAATTTGAGAAATAGTATAAGCTCCCTCTTCTTCATATGGATTTAGTTAAGATAGGGGAGTGGATAAGCAACCATGATCTAGACTCTATCCTTAGACCTTGGTTGCACTAAGGCCCTCACATCTTCAAGGATTTTAAGGGTAAAGTCCTAGTAGTAAAATTAGGGGAGGGAATTAGGGTAATAATGACCTTATTGAATTGAGCCTTTGGATCCCCCTTAACCACCTATGTGAATAAAATTTGGGTCTCATTTATCGATTTCATGGTGGAACAAAAGCTTACCCTTCCAATTAGAGATTTAATTAGTGTCTTCCTCACCAACACATTCATTACCATAAAAAGGAAGACCTCTAAGTAGTTTATATGATATTATACCTATTATATGCCTTTCTTTCCTCAATCACCTTCTCTAGGATTAGGAATTAGACCCCAGATGGTAAGACCACCATTTCACACCACTATTCCAAATTGCATATCTTCAAGTATAAAAATCACATGCAGTTTATTTGTGACTATGTGTATCCAATTATAGTTGAGACCATCATCAGTGTTCCCATGCCTAGGGTCCAACCCCTAATCAGGAAGTATATTGAATTGATGGGTGACATCTAGTATTACCCTGACTGCATGGTCATTATAAATGAAGGGATCATGTCCTAACCCTACCAATTACTAGTGTATGTTCCCAACAAGTTAGTCAAGGAAGAAATTGATTCCTAGTTCTTACATGGAATTGATGGTACTTATAAATAAAATAAGAAATGTCTTCTCCACCCCTTCCCTCTGATAATAGTAAGGACCATACTATAGGAATGGAAACAAGTTGAGACCATGGCTAGACATAGAGATTCATTTGGTTTTCAATTGGATGAACTTAAGACGTGGGATCCTAAGGGTATAGTGGTTATCCACTTGAATGACAAGAATCTCCTAAAAATTGAATATGTACGTCAACTTGGTGTTCATGACACCATTTATATTAAATCCAATAATTATGAAGAAAAACTAGCTAGGATCCAAGGCCACAACATTAAGCTTGAGAGAAGCTTGGAAAATGCATCCTTTATAGTACCATTTATTACTTGGTTCATCTAAGATATATTAAGAGAAACCCTAAGGAAAACAACCATAGTTAAAACCTTAGGGGTAGCCTAAACAAAATCAAGATGAACAAGGTAAAGGTAAGGAGAAATTGGGAGAAGTAAGATTAGAGGAGAGACCTAGGGAAGGACCTTTAGATTCAACACCACCCCAAAGGACACCTTACCTAATTCAATACATATACATGATAGCCTTATAACTAGAAGAGACACTTGAGGGTGCCCTCAAAGAGCTTGCAAAGGCCTATGACATAGATAGGGAGGTGGAGCCCTAGGAAAATGAAGGAAAAGAGCTTGTCCTTGTGGCATCCCAGGAGAAGATGAAGGCATAGTTATCATTGGTTCTTGTAGGACCAAGAAAGAAGCCAAATTAACCTTCTCTCCCTCCACAAGTGAGGTAAATTTTTTTAGTGATGAATTCCCTATTCATGAACCAATCATTCTTGACTAGTTAATTTATGGGAAACTACAAAAGATTCCCTCCCTTTCCCACTCATGGGCCATGACAAGGGTTGATAACATCATAAGACATGATGACATGAAACCATGGATCAGATCCATGGTATAATAGAAATAATAATGAAGAATTATGGTCACCTAAAGACTAGAAAGTAAAAGGATGGATGCTCTAGGATCATTTGGTAGCTCAGGTGTGGAGGTCTCAAAACTGCCCAAGTTCAAATAACTAGTTATTATCATCCATTTTAACCCTAAAATAGATGGGTAAGAGTGAATAACAATAAAGAAAAATATGGTTGAAATAGAAGAATTCACCTTTAAAAAGGTGGAACCTTTTGTGGGACTAACCCTAGTGGGAGCCCAAAAGCTTGGTGAAGCTGACATTCATGAAGAGGATGTGGAAAGCTTGATTGAGGACCAATCAACATAGTCTAAGGCTGGAGTCCAAAGCTTGAAGTAGAAGATCTTGAATTTGGAAAGAGAAAAAGAAAACTTGCAAACATAGATAATTCTATCAGTACTAAATTCCATTACCAAGATGCTTGATGAGTCATTATTTGACATGTTTGAAGCACTCAAAGAAATGAAACTAAGGTAGAGTGCATTAGAGGGATATAGTGCATTGGCTAAAAAATTTGGTCACTCAATGGTAGGCCTAAAAGGAAAAAATATCCAAAATTCTCAACATTCAAGAAAGGAGGTAGATCCCAGGCTTTAAACCATCATTTTGGGATACTTGAGCATGGTTTTGGGAATTATCATGGAAAAATTTCAACGTTTAAGTGCATGGAACATGGTGTGGAAAGGGCCCTAAAAGAGGATAAGGAATTAATTGCAAGAATTAAACTTCTTCTTGGGACTAGGCTTATAGAGCCTGCATAACTCAATTCCCTTAGAATCATAAGTGATGAAGAATTTAAGCATAGGGCTACTTTGGTAACCCAGGAAATCAAAGAAAAAATCCAAGACAAATCTAGGGCTGATAATAGTAAAATCCTAGACATGATATTCAATGCAGGAGAAAGGATAAACAAATCTAGGAGAATTAGAGAAGCCATGGCCAGGAATGATAGAGAATTTGATGACTTGGTAGATCAAGAGGAGGAGAAGATCTTGAAGCTTGCTATGGATCTGGAGCTAATTGATGAGCAAAATGCAAAATCCATGAGCATCCACCTATAACCTGAAATAGAGGGCCCATCGGTAAATTAGATAATATTCTATTTTTTAAACTTTGTAACATTTTAAAATAGGATATTTTATTGTAAAGGCATATGCTATTTTGTTAGAATATTTCCCTCTAGGTCAGTATGATTGTGAAATGCACATGTATTTTAGAACTTGTAAGGACAACTATTCTTATCTTTGGACACCTATATTTTGTAACTGACCGGTATACTACCTAACTTTCATATAAAGACATGTATTACCATTTGTAAAAGGGGAAAGATTTTTGAGAAACTTTGTAAAATTTAGACTAATTAATATAATCAAGGGAATTCTGCAAGGATTATCTATGTTTGATGTGTTAATTATTATTTTAGCTTTTCTCTCAATTGTTAATTAAGGTATTGAATTTGAATGGTGTCTTGGAATTTTGAGTTATATCCTTATAATCATAGGGTTTCTAATTTTTGAAATGTGCTAGATTAATTGAAAGATATTTGGTTCTCCTTCATTTTCATTTTACTCATTTTTCATATGTTATTACTTGTTATTCTTCACACTATCCTTTAAAATTGGCTTAGTATATAGTGTAATTTGAGATTAGGATATTTTGCATTATATATTAGTTTGAATGCATACTCATTCAAAATTGATACTTTTTCATAATGCTTAAGTCTAAAATTGGTAATCACTCTTTCCTTTTCTGCCTTACCCTTCTCTTTGCTCCTTTTTACTCCAAGATCACTTTGGTTTTAGCTTCATTATAAATATCCACTTAGATTAGTTTGTAGCCTAAATTTGGAGCATGATTCACTAAGTATTTAACATAGATTCTCAGCAATTTAAAAAATGGACCAAGGTTTCTCCCAACCACCAAATTATATAAATATTGTGGAATAGTTTATCTTGCTCTGCTGCTATTTCATCACATGCAACTAGATTGCTGAAACTTGCAACTCATGCCTTTAATTTTTTAAATTATAAATTGATAAGTGTTATTCAAAACTAAGAGAACTTGTGGTTCATATAGAAGCATCAACAATAGGTAAGTGAACAAAGTGTTAAACTTGAAAATGTTTCTACATAGGATCAGATTGTAGACATCCTAACCAAACTAATACCAAAGGTAACTTTTGAACACCTAAGATAGGAATTGGGTATAATTCCCACCCATAGCAATCATTGAAATAGTCAAATAATGAAAGGGAGATAATCATTCTCATTACCTCCAAGAATAGGTAAGTTATTCCAAGAGGGTATGCATGGAGAGAGGGGGAGTTATTTAGGTTGTTAACTATGCTTGATCTGTGTTGAAGTGGTATTGTAGTCTGAGTTCATTATGAAAGAGATATCAGTTGTGGAAAATATTTGTCATTAATATAAAAGGGGGAGAAATATTAAAAAGGGAGAAATAAAAAGGCAAGATTAGAAATGGTAAGAAAAGGCAAGAACCAGGTCTAAGAGATGATTGTCATCAATAATGGTTGACATGGTTTTCTAAGTGTGTTTGTCATCAATGATAAAGGGGGAGATTGTCAAGCATTGTCATTTAGTGTTGATCTTTGGTATTTATGTTTTCATTGATGTCAAAGATTGTTTGGAAGGTGCATGGTTATTTCATTGATGTATTGATGTTAATTGTTTTTGTGAGGATGCATGGTCAAGTAAGATTTGAGGTATGTGTATGAATGAATTCTATTATTGGCATAGTGAGTGTTGTTACTATATGAAAGTAGTGATGAGAGAGTTATATTTGAAGAATGTTCTAATGTTAACTTTAGTGATATCATTGAGAATCATCATGAGTGAGTACATTCCAATATATAAAGTGTATATTATCTTTCAAAGCTTTATATAAACCTTGTGAAAAGGTATGTGCATATATCATGATGAAATAATTAAGCTCTAAAAAAGGAGTTGTATGCTCTAAATATCTATGTAAGTAGCTATGAAGATGCTCTAAATAAGATATGAAGATTATTAGTGAAGCTCTAAAAAATAATTGATAGTGTTTTAACATGAGATAGGTGGTTGGAGTTTTTACATGAAGTTTTTAAGACCCTGAAAATGGTTAAAAGGTTAGCTCTAAAGATCTACATATGCAACTATGAAGATGTTACAAGTGAGATATGAAGATCCTTAGTCAAGATTTGAAGATGATTTATTTAATATTTGAATAAGAGTAACTATATGAGGTTGCTTGAGCATATATAAGAGGAATTGGAACATAGGAGAGTTTTAAGGTGAAATATACTAGGTGGAAATAAGGTTAGATTCAAGGCCTAATGAAACTTGCAGGTGAAGGCCTAAAAATAAAAAAGAGAGATGGTGGCTAGATGAAGTATTAGGATCAGTTTTCATGACATGGGTGAGCAAGTAAACATTGAAAGAGGTGATTAAAGTTGTGTTAAGAATGTGCATGAATTTTTAGGTCATGTTTTATGATAAAAGCTTAAACAAATGTTTCAAGGTTACTCACGTGCATAGAATAAAGAGTTATCTACTTGAGAAGGTTTTTAAAATCCTTCTTGGTACATGAATAATCTACATTAGGATATAGATATTCATGGTATATTATTAATATTACTATCTCAAAGTTCCAAGCATTGGTTTTTGGAAAGAGGAGTTAAGTTTTATGAATGATCGTTAAGACTAGAAGTTGGTCTAAATCCTCAAAGAACCCTAATAATGACCCAATATTGAAGATATTGTTATAAAGAGATTAGAATGGTTTGATATGGATATTTAAGTTATTATAGGTTATATTAAAATCTCCCAAGCATCTCTAGGTGTGATTGGTTTGTCAGTGAGTGACCAGACCTTACAGGAAAGTGCTTATTTCTTAGAGATTTGTTGTAAAAGATAGAGTTGATTCAAAGTTGATAAGTGGGTAAAGGTAAAAGTGTGAGAATTATAGTTATTATTAATAAAGGATTATTGATATGTTTTATATCTATGGTGTGCAAATTTGGTGATCCAAGTTGGCCAGTTGCTAACAGACCTAATAATGCAAATAGTAATAAAATCAAGTAGAATTGAGAAGATGATTCTTGATGTGTTTTCATGTAATAATGATGGATTTAAGATTTTTATGATATTTTTTGGGACTTTATTAATATATACATTCTTTTTATAAGCTTTTAAGATATTATAATAGGTTTCAACATTGAATCTAAAATGGCTTATCTGACTAAGTAGAGTCTATGAGAGAGTAGATCAATAGATTAATCTACAAGACCAATAGTTTCCATTGGTACTTATAATAATTTTAAATGGATTTTTATCTAAGGATGGTATAATATATTTTTCATTTATTTAAATCCTTTAAATTTTTAAATCAAGTGTCAGAAGTTCATGTTTCCTTGACTATGGTTTGAAATTAGTTGATAGTTCTAAGTAAACATCTTACAAAGAAGAATTTGAGCCTGTATACCCTGAGTTGAAGCATATAATGAAGTTTGTGATGACCTTTAGGTCATAATGTTTTTTAATATGTTATTTTTTTCCATGGTTGTTTTTAAAAAGTGTGTTTATGTCTTAGTTGTTCAAGATAGATTTTCTATGTATGCACAGGCCTTTTATGAACAGTGTTTTGAGAAAGGGTTCAAATGGTGATTGGAACTAAAAGGTGTTATTGACCTAAATTTAATTTGGATAAATTGTATTAGAGATTCATATGATGTATTCCTATTGTGTAATATGTTTTAATATGATTCAAGAAGATCAAAGAGAACGTGTTACTAAGAAGCCTATTAGGTCTCTATAAAGCCTAAAAGAGGAGTAAGGGATAATTGAGCTATGGATGAACTAATGTATTTATTGATTAATGATTGATTAATTTTATTTTAATATTATAAGATTTATTATATGGCTGACCTAATAATATAAGAATTAATGGTTGACTAATAAGGATATGATCAAGTGACTTGTATGAAAACTAGGTAGTTTAGGCCTATTTAAATGTGCTGAGAGAGAGTAGAGAAAAAGAAAATGATATAAAACATTGGTAAGTATAATTATATCATGAATAAAATTATATAAATCTCATTAATATTCATAAAGGTTTTACATATGAGGATTAAGGTCAGAATACCTAATCAAGCCATGAAGAGGGCTAGTTGAGTGAAGAAGGCTAGAGGAAAGTTTGAGAAGGATATAAGTAAGTAAATATATGAGGATGAATATCATCATATATTGTATAAAAAAAAATATTGTATAAAAAAATATATTATATCAAGTGGTTGAGTTGGTGATGAGTCATCTAAGGGGTCAGTGCCTCCTTGCAAGTGGGTGTTTGCTAAAGCCTAGCTGAGTTGGTGCTTAACTAGTTGAGGTTAGTGTTCCATGTGAAGTTAGAGTTTCACTGAAGATTAATGTTTGTCTTATATTAATTTATTCCATTTTATTCATTAGCAGGTTTTCATCCCCTGGATGATTTCCCATGTATATGTTGTGTTCATGTGTTTCATGCTCTTAGGATTTGATGTTTATGATTGCTAAGATGTACATGCTTGTTAAAATGGTACATATATGTTTAAGTGGAATTGAATGAATTTTTATGAATATTGATCCACCCCCCCTATTATTAAATTTTATTCCAACAATTAGTTGATCCAAGGAAATAATATAAACTTGTCCTAATCTAATTGGGTTGTGAGATGGAAAAAATGCTTATTTGAAGAAGGTGGATCTCTTAGTAATGTATTTTTTTCAATTTTGGGAATGAAGGAGAAGAAAAAAAATGGAGAAACTAAAAAAAAATATCCTCAAATATAATAAATATACATAAAATATCCCAAGAAGGACCAGGATTGACTAGTAGGCTTCTCTTTTGACTTAACTAGTATGTCATCTTACTACATAAAGTTTATGTGAATTTTGATTGAAGGATTGTGTTAAAAAATGAGTAAGGATGCTTTTATTATTTCCTCTCTTTACTTATTTTTATATGTATATGGTTGGGTCACCCCATATTTTTCTTTCCCATGTGTGGGAGTTTGAAGTTGAGACATTCCTCCATGATAGTTCTAGTTGTTGACTTCTACTTTCTTGGATATTAAGGTTTCATCATGTAAGACTATTGATGTATTGAAAGGTTACATTATTCATGATGTAAAAAGGGTTATGTCTCATGTGGGACATGATGTTAGGTTTCATAAACCCTCTCATGATTATATATTAGAACAAATCTTATTAGTTGAGTGCCTAATTATCTTTTACCTATGGTTTATTTTATTATGCTTTATGCTTTCTATAAATAAATTAGAGGTTGGTGAATCATTTGAATTTTAAATGTTTGTATTGTCACCTTATGATTATTCATTTCATTTACCCATGGAAATCTTGACTACCTTGTGCCCCATAGTTGGGTGTCTTGCTTAAGGGTGCCTAAAGTAGTCACTTGATGATGGTAAAAGGTTGGGAGGCAAGCCCTAATTATTTTGGCCAAAGTTACACTTGGAGTAAAGAGGAGCTCATATTCATCTATTATTCATTATTATTATTTTTGCTATATATGTCTATAATCTAAGCATTAAATTATTGTTTTCTTGAACCAACTAAATATATGTACTAATGTTCTATTGTGGGCCAAGTTATGAGCCACACACAATATGTATTTTACCACTTGAATGTTTTGGTTATGAATATAAATATCTATTGTCAAACTACTTATTTATATCTGATTATAGATCTCCTTCTGATAGGTTCATCATAGAGAATGAAATTATAATAGATTATTATATATTCATGTCTAAGCTTGGCCAAATTAAGGGCCTTAATCAATATAAAAATATTAAATTGAATATGTTGTGATTACTTGATCAATGTATCTTAAGCTATTGGTAATATCTTTATTTTGATATGATATAAATAATAAATAATTATCAACATAATAAAATAAATGAGTTAGACAACCTATGCCTTTGATAATAGTGATAACATCATGTTTTGCTTGTATGAATTTGGTTATCATAAACCCTTTTATGATATGGCTTTATGCTTAAATAGTATGAAACTTGTTTATTAACCTTTATGTGATAACACAAAATCTAAGTAAGATAAAATATTAAAATAACTCTTTGAGAAATGATATTGATGACAATAGTAGGATTTGAATATAGATCCTCCTAGAAGGAATCTATCAAATAAGTAGCAATTCTTAGGCCATTAAGGCTCTTTCAATGGAATGATAGTACACTTTACTTGGATTTAAACCTTGTGATGATAATACTATAAAATATGCTTTGTGTATCTTCATGTATCTTATTGTGATTTATTTTATATACTAAACTTATCCATATTTGAGTGGAACTCAAATAAATAACTGAGTGATTACTATTAGGAATAACAATATTGCTTGACTGTAGAAATATGTATATTGATGTTATATTGGTAAAGATATGTCTTATGGAAGAGTTCTTAGTTGAAGTAATTGAGAAGATATTTATTGTATTCCTTCCTTAAATAAGATCAACTAATTATAAATAAATGATTTTAACAAAATTTGACTCTTTTTCTATGAAAATAATAATGTAATGAAAACTTGATGGTTTTAGCTTTAGTCACCTTACACAAATTAATTCATGATGGAAAAGGATTTGAAGACCAACCCTTGACTCTATGGCTTTATACTTTAGTAAGTCTCTTGTCTTGATATAATAGAATGGATTTATGTGTTTATGATAAGAAGTTTGGACTTCTAATGAACATACTTGTTAGCTCATAAGCTTGAGTAACTTCTTGAAGGATGTATTGCAAGTTTAAACTTACCTTGTGATTATTTGATAGTAACCCTAACCAAATAAAATATTGGTTTAGTTTCATTATATCAATTTAGACTCATTCTTATTTTGTTAATTTGATCAATTTCACAATTCAGCATTAGATGTTTGTTGTGCTTCACTTAAAGCATTTGATTCTAGCCATATCAAATTATTCCATGCAAGATATTGGTGTTTTTGGCCTTTAGTTTCTTTTAAAACTATTCCAAACTTTAACTTAGTCAAAAAAAAATTTACATAGCCATTTATAGCTTCGGCCTTCTTCTATTAACTTTTTCCTTAGATAATTTTGCTTCTTGAAAGTTGGTTGAATGACATGGCATCATTCTGGTAGTTTAGAGCATTAGCAAGATATTTTAAATCCTATAATGCCTCCATGGTCCTAAGGAAATACCAAGTGGAAAATTTTTGGAGATAAAAACCCTAAGAGGATTAATGCATTAGGGCTTAATCCCCTAATTCCCATGATGTTCTAGGGGCCTAAGAAGCTACCATGTAGTAGCATTATAGAGCTTAAAACTCTAGAAATATTACACCATTATGGGAGGCTAATCCCCTAAAGCCAATGAGGTTATGAAGGCCTGAGGAGATGCCAACTAGTAGTGTCTTAGAGATAATAACCCCATAAGGATTAGTCTATTTGAGGGTTTAATCCCAAATGCTCCATGGTCTTAAGCTCCCTTAGAGTTTCCAAGTGGTATCATCCTAGAGCTCAAAAAATAATAAGTCTAGGCATTAAGATGAGATCTAAGGTCTTATAAACCTAAAAAGTAACATGTCCTCAGCTTATAGTAATAATAGTTTAAGTAAAATTGGATTAGCCACATGGTTCCTGTCTACATCAAAAATGTCTTAGATTAAATTTGATGTCCATATTAAAGTAATGCTCTTAGAATTTTATGCCTAGACTTGTGTATTAATCCTTATCATTCATGGTATAATGATGGGAACCCTTCAACCTCTTTTTTTATGGTACACAACTGGTAAATGATTGATAATAGTTAATAGGATATATATATATATATATATATATATATATATATATATATATAGATAGATAGTTATGGATATATTTATTTGTATATATGCATATATCCATTTATGTTATGGGTCTAGTTTTACATGATATGGTTTTAGTCATGGGTATTTTTAAGTTAAAAATGGGTATGATATTTTGGTATCAAAGTGCCATGTTAAACTTTGGGAGCTCTAGGGATGATTTGCATGAGTTCATCACCTTTTTTATTTTAGTTAATCATGATGTGTGTAAATTAAATTCTTGTACACACTACTTGTTGAATATATTTAAATCTGAATTATGTAGATAAAATGTCACAAAAAGAAGGAATGTAAAACACTACAACTAGGTGTCATCCAAATTCTTGAACTATGTATCCAATTGAAATCCATGATCAAATCTTTAAGACCCTACAACATGTGATGAACATGTTAGAGGAAATGTTGCCTTAGGTTTCTATGTTATATAAAGGAGTCTCTTCACCCCAACAAGGGTATGGGCTGATTGATCAAGTTTTAAAGTTTCAATCATTAATAAAGGAGCAAGACCCACCTTTAATACTATCACAAAAGGTAATGTACTCAGACATAAAATAAACCTATGAAAGTTAGGGATTCAAGACCATGTATAACTTGATGGATGTAATCTAGAAAGGTCACTACCTTAAGTGTTTGCTTTAACTATGGATCTATTGACCATTATGTAGGAAATCTCCCTAAGAAAACTTGATCAAGGGGTACTAAAGCCTTGATTTGGAGTGGATACAAGTACTAAATTATGTTATAATCCCTATTATTATTATTATTATTATTATTATTATTTTTTAAAATATATTATGACAAAGAATGAAATGCATATGGTATGTTATTATATTTGAAAGGATAGTGGGCCTTCTTGTTGAAAATCACCTAGTGATAGGTATATATATATATATATATATATATATATATATATATATATATATATATATATATATATATATATATATATATATATATATATATATATATATATATATATATATATATATATATGAATGTGCATGTTATTTACCTATTATATTTCTTATTTGGATACATACACTTATATTATGGTGTTACCATGATAATGATGGGCTATGAAATTGAATGAAGTTGGCTTGATATGTTTTAACTAGTGCTTAGATGATGTTAATTAAACTTTAAATTATAAACAAGGTCTTTAATGACATCTCTTTAGAAATTGTGAATTCCCTAGATATGTTGATTGCATATGTTTAAATTATGGGAATGTTATGGAAAGTGTCTCTTATTTTTTAGACCATTAGGACCATTCAGTGAACCATGATATGGTAAAACTCTAGTATTGTGGTTATGGTTTTCTCTATGAACAAATATAATATTGATTTATGCTAACTAGTTGACTGGTAATCTTGCATTTTGATTATAAAGTAAGATGAATCTTTGAAGAACTAAACATAGAAGTATGTCTCTACATAATTATTCTTTCACAAAAAGAGCATGTTATATTTCAATACATTTGGGATGATAATTACCTTTTTGTGTATATGAGAACATAACCTGAATTGTCATGTTGTTTATGGGTGCATGTCAAATGGGTACATGTGTATCTTCCTAGTTGTGAAGCATCTAGAATCAATTAATGTAACCTTGCACATTATTGATAGTATAATAGATAAATATACATATATAATAATGATAATTGGATAAATGAAAACATAGAAAAGATATTAACCATGTTAAATTACTATGAATTTGTGTGGAAGTAACTTTGAATTACTACATCTAGTATTATTATTTTACATCATGATAATGACTTGTTTTAATAATGATAACTGGAGTTTCTAAACCATAAGGTTGAACCATGGAGGTTCCATTATCTTTAAATAATAACTCAACATTTTTATTTCCATTAATTTTATGTTTACACATACAAGTGGGACCTAACTACATTTGACATTATATCTAAATTCTCATGTTAAAGTCGATAAGGCCTAATTTTAACAAAATATCACACCCTATTAGGTGGTGAATATGGACTATTTGTAAGTATGAATTATATATAAGCACATGTATTTTGTATACTAAAATATTGATTGTATGTTGTATTTAGAACCTTGCCTTTAAATTTTTAATGAAAGTATATAGACTCCAATACATAAGACACTATAGAAATTTTGTTTATCAAGCCATGAATTAATGGAAGAAGCAATCAAATTCATCAAAAATTACATGAACCATGTTAGAATTGCCTTGGCATAATTTTTTTTGTTTATAGAGACATTAATTAATGGAAAAAATAATCAACTTCATATTATATTCCATGAACCATGTTAGAATTGCCTTAATTTATTAATGGAACTCTAACATGGTTTATCAAGCCATAAATTAATGGAAAGAGAAATAAAATTCATCAAGAATTCCATGAAACATGTCATAATTTACTTGGCATAAATAATTTCTTTTATCAATCCATGAATTAATGGAAGAAGAAATTAACTTCATCAAGGATTCTATGAACCATGTAAGAATTGCTTTGGCATAAATAAATTGTATCCTTCTCCCCTTGAGTGGCTCATAGAGCCACATAGTGATTGTAATGTGTGCTAATTTTGCTAAGTGTGATTACCAAAATTATTTTACATTATCTAAGATTTTATTTATATTACTCAAATACCAACATTATTTTATTCTTGCCTTCAAATGTTTTAAGGTGAAGGATGATCTTGGAATTCATTGATGATTTTTTTAGTTAAATTTGATCTCTTTATTGAGAGTACTTGGTCTTGTTTTATTGATTTTGATCTTACATGATCAATTAATATTTATTCAAATTACCATGATTCTTATTCATTTTGGTTTCATGTTTTAGTATGTGCATAAATGTTGCTTAGGGAAAGTGTAGGGGAGAAGAAGTAAATTGTAACATAGTTAAGTGGGTCATGATAGGAACTTGTTACACAGGTTCAAAACCACATCCTACCTCACCCACTAGATGTGGTGGTCTTAGATACCAAGGTGTTTTAACAGCACTGAGGTGTTTCTTTCACTCTATGTATTAATGTGGATAATAGACTAATGTCTTAATAGCCTCATGCATATTAATTGGCACATGATTATATTATTGGTAGACCAATGTCTTGAGAGCCTCATACATATTCAGCTACACATGATATATTGGCTAGTATACTAATGTCCTAAGAGGCTCATACACATTGATTGACATATTATTCACTCAACTAATGGACTAATATCCTAGGAGACCATGGATATGGAATAACATGCTAGTAGGTTACCTAAAACCCTTTGTGACTAAAATGATATATTGAGTAGTGAGATAGTCCCTATTTATATTCCTATTTAGTAGAATTGATGTGATGGGCTTAATTTCTCCATGATCTACTTATTTGGAAGATCCTTTATGTGTTTAGATGCAATAGAAATGGAAACTCAATGTTGCCCAATATGTTTTTAATAATTCATTATGAACTTAAGATTGTTAAAATCCACTTAGAACAATATGACCATGTATGGATACCTATGATAGCAGTATGGTTATTATTATTGGAACCCATCAGTCTTTTCTCAAAATGAATCATACATCCAAGGAACACTTGGAATCTCATGCTCATAGATGAGAAATTATGGGTCTCAATTGATTGGGATAGATGTGTTTTTTAGTATGATTTACATTAGAATGAATTAACCTCTTTTAGAGATTTATTTCAAGTCAGCTACCATCTTATTTATTGAAAAATACTCAAAATATTTATTTTTCATTTAACATGATTCATCATCATCCAATACGGCTAGTGAAGTATGGTGTGGTAGTGTAGCCTAGAATGAAGCAAGGCTTGGGTCTAAAATTAGACCACTCTCATCTCTAGTTTAGAGATAGTTTCACTGAAAGGAAACTTAGATGTCCATGATCAATATTTGAAGCATACTTATGAGTTTATGGAAATGATTCTCATTATGATGAAAGGATAGTAACATTATAGATAAAAGATTGGTGAGAAGTGGAAAATTTGGGAAAGTTGAACAATTACTTGCATTCAAAAAATGGAATTCATGACTTATGTTTCAAAGTATGAAATGATTATGGCGTACTTATTCTAAATATTATAAGTGAATTGGTGTCAAAATATTGAGGATAAGTGGTTATTAGAATTCTTAATGGGTGAAAAAGTAGTCCTACATGGAAGATGATACCCATTTAAGGTGCAGAGGGAAAATTTAATGCACCTCATGAGACAACAAGTAACTTCAATTACTAATTGACATATGATTTATTATTGATACTAATATTCTTGATAGTGAGATGATGGGGAAATCAACTATGTACACATGATGATTTTGAGAACATTAATAATTTCAATTGACTTCAGACTTTAATGTTATTCATGACCTATTGAGATATGCTTTAGGTATGAATAATATGACAATGATAACTGATGGTTATACTCCCTTGGTGGTACCAATAGTATATTCGAGTGGATTATTAAAATAGTATTTGTTAGTCTAGTAATGCTTGAATTATTTACATATGCTATAATTGAAATTATACATGCATTAGATGTTATAATAATATCACTTCATGAACTTATGAATTTTTTAGAAACTAATTATGTTGTTTTAAATTAAATGATACAACATGCTTATGGTTTAAATATTAAACTATTATAATAGGAGGGTGTATGTAATAAGTGTGAAAGAATAGATCATTGCCAATGAAGGAACAAGGATTACACCAGGCATTATTTCATCATGTGTGATCTTGTCTCTAACCAATATCTTGTCTTAAACCTTACCTAATTATAAGTTGGATGACTTGTATGCCATTTGACACTTTTATTTAATTCTTGGCATATTTTAAATATTATAATCACTATTAAGTTATTCAAACCACCTTTGGCTAGTCATCCTTAATACATAAGGACAAGGAGACCAACATATCAAATGCCTACTTGTGGAATTATAGACTTATCCAATTATTGAATTTACCTTGAGCCTAATGTAAGTAGGTGGGTTATCATAAAAGCAACCATAGGATTATTCTACATCCATCATGTGCCATTATGGACTAGAAAAGATATCATCTATTTAATATGGCATGGGTTGGAATAAAGTGTGGTTGATAAAATCCAAGGAATGAACAGACACTTTTCATGATTTGATTAGGTTATGAGATGGAGAGAATACTTATTTGAGGAATGTGGATTTATTAGTAAGGGAATTTTTGTCATTTTGGAAATGAAGGAGAAGAAAAACAAAGGGAGAGCATGGAGAAGGAGATCCTTGCCTAGAATAAATATTTAGAAAATATCCTAAGAAGGATTTGGATCGACTGGTATGATTCTCTTTTGATTTAACTAGTCTATCATCTTACTACATAAATTTTATATGGGTCTTGATTAAGGATTATGTTAAAAAATGAGTAAGTCCACTTGGATTACTTCATCTCTTTAAAAAAAATTATATGGTTGTGTATTTTTGTTAACCTTGTGTGGGAGATTAGAGTTGAAAAATTCCTCCATGGTAGTTCTAGATGTTAGGAATTATTACTACTTGGATAGTAAGGTTTCATCATATAATACTATTAATACATTAAAGGTTTATTTATCCATGATGGAATAAGGGTTAGGTATCTCATGTGGGACATGATGGTAGGTTGGCTAATCCCTCTAATGAATATATATATTGGAACACATCTTATCGATTGAGTGCCTGATTGTTTTTACCCATGGTTTATCTTTTTGTGTTTTACACTTGTTGGAAATAAATTCAAGGTTGGTGACCTATTTGAATATGAAATGTTTGGATTGTTACCTTGTGAGTATCCATATCCTTGACCCATAGACATCTTGACTACCTTTTTCCTTTATTTACCTTGCACCATGATGTGAACATGCCTAGATTTTGGATTCCTACTCGTGGGTTCCTAGAGCATTTGCTTGATGATGATAAAAGGTTGGGAGGTGATATCTCCTTCTATTGGCTGAAGTTACACTTGGATCAAATAGGATATTGTCTTCAGCTATTGGTCATTCTTTTTTGGTTGATTTTCTATATCTGGTTATAATCTAATAATTAAATTATTCTCTGCTTAAACCAATTGAGTATGCATGATAATGATGTTGTGAGCCACAAGAATTATGTATTTTACCACTTGAATGTTCTAGCTATGACTATTGATATCTATAGTTAGATTACTTATTTATATCTGATTCTAAATTTCCTTATGATAGGTGTTTCCAAACAAGATTTCACTTTTCACATTCAGAAAGGAAAATGAGAAACTAAGAAGAATGGATGAGGGTTTGTATGTACCCAGATGTGGACTTGCGCACCAAATTCAGACAATAGCAGGAACTCCTCTTTGGTTGTGGAGGATGACACCTAAAAGAGAAAGAGACTAAAACACAAAAAGTGTTAGATGACTAGAAAGTGGACTGCCAAGTGGAAGCTTGATCCTAGAAGCACAAGGACTTCTTGGAGGATGACAGTCCACTGATAAAAAACAAA
Organism: Torreya grandis; assembly: GCA_037957365.1. NCBI lineage: Eukaryota > Viridiplantae > Streptophyta > Pinopsida > Cupressales > Taxaceae > Torreya > Torreya grandis. The sequence goes on from JARHVA010007130.1 coordinate 300,718, forward strand.
ATATAATCAAAAATAGAAATGATAATGACAGAATGAAAGAAATGAAAGCAAATGCATACTTGTTATGTAGCAATCTACCTTGCATAGTCATCGGCATTAGTGATTCTGTCGGCATTGATCAAGTAATGTCACCTCACCCATCCAATTTGTGCCTACCAACCCCATAACACAAGTGCCCTTGGCTTCAACATCCACCCCGATGACTAGCTACCCATATGTTGCACCTACACAAGCGCAACCAACCATGTCATATGCCCCTCTCAATACCTTCCAAGCACCTTATAACCTAGGGGGTGCTCCACCTGCCAATCTATCAGCTGACATAATCAAAATGCTGATGGACAAAATGACTAGTCTCGAGACCTCTATTTTTGGTTCACGTAATGCCCTCTCATATGAGCAAATTTGCAACAAACCCATCCATCCTTCTATCCTAATCAGTCCATATCCCAGTCAGTGGGAGCTTCCTAAATTTTCTCATTTTTAGAGTAAGGAAGACCTGCAACAACACCTACAGGCATTCAGACATGCCTGTTATCTCATAGCCCATGACGATGAGTTACTTCTACGCACGTTTACCATGTCGCTTGCTGGTGTTGCTCTTGACTGGTATAGCTCTCTTGCCAGCCATTCTCTTTTCACATTCACCCAGCTAGCCCAACTCTTCCTTGACCACTTCTCCATCAATATCACCAAAAAGGTCTCAATCACAGATATCTATTCTATCTGGCAGTTTGAGGATGAATCCATAGCCGATTTTGTTGCTCGCTGGAGAGGCCTCATCAACCAACTCTCCTTTTCCTTGCCCCAACCCAAGCTTATCAAAATTTTATCTCAGGCCTGTGCCAAGCATATTTCCTCTACCTTATGGGTTCAGACCTTTTGCACCTTCAATGAATCCTTCACAATGGTTTGGAAGCTTGAATTACGTGCCATTGAGGAGAACAAAGTCAAGTTGTAGAGTACAAACCCCAACACCAAGACCAATGACTTCTCTAAGCCTTCTTCATCTAATCCCAAATATAAGGCATCAGCAAATGCTATAGTCATTAGACCTTCATCTTCACCTTCAACCAACCAGCCTGAGCCATCCACGTCCTAAAGTATCACCCGCCAATTCCAGCAAAGGTATGTATAGCAACAGTATACTCCACTCAAAAGGTCATAGGCATCTGTGCTAGATAAACTTGTCAAATAGGGGGTTCTCAATCTCCCCCAAATCTAATTGCCTCCACTATTTGATCCCTCACGCGCCATCCCTACGTGGTATAGGGAAAATGATTTCTGCAACTACCACTGTGTTAAAGGCCATGACATGGGAAACTGCAAGACTCTTAAAATCATCATCCAAGACATGCTAGAAAAGGGTGACCTCATCTTGGACAATCCAAATGTGCCACCCAATCAAGGCATAGACATCTTCAAGCAACCATTTCCTAATCATCCTCCTACCCAAAACAATGTGCAGACTATGACTAATGACACTCACGAACATAACATATGCATAGTCAATATGGTCTCACCCTTCATCCCCAACCAACCTCTCTCACAGACTCAAGAGGTTAGTCCACCCATCATTCCATCACATGTGGACGAACCTTCTTCTCCTCTTAGTTCTCCATCGACTTCCCTTATATTGGAGGACACATCGACCATACCGGCACCACCAGTCCCACTGTCCTCCTTCTTGCTACCTATGGAGGACCCTACCCTTTCGACTCCTCAACCACAAGTGGAGGGCATAATCATCCCTGCCCTCTACCCTCTTGAGGAGCCTCATTCTCTAGTTTCTTCCCCACCAAGGGAAGAACCTGTCTCTCCTCCTTCTCCAACTAAAGATGAACCCATTGTGACTTCATCATGCCTTGGGTCTAAGACTGCTACACCAACCTCATTTTCAGCCCCACAACCATCCACATCTTCTTAAGGACCCAAACCTCATCCAATATCTTCTCAACCATTTTCCCAATTAATGGAGAAACTCAGACTTCTCCCTACAAGGAAAGTGGAGCATCAGGTACTGTGAGAGTGACTTAAAGCTCTTCAACATGCCCATGCCATCTCATCTCATGCCACCAACCCTCCCATGGCAAAATCTCCCAAGACTTCCAACCAAGACCAGACCTCCACTTCTAGACCTTTCAAACCTCAACCAACCACACAGGACCGAAACCCTCATCTACCCCATCAAAACCAATTAAGTCACTCAGTGTTCGCCCTGTCCCTAACCTCACTCATCCGCAAGTGAAGGTGGACTTAGACTAGGCCTCAACCAATAGTAGTCTTTAAACCAAATCAAAGAAGACTGCTAAACCATAGCAATGAACTCCTCCTCCTCCATCACCATTGCCCTCCATTTTGGGCCTTCATCCTTCGACCATAATCAGAGTCCTCCCCACTCCAACCTTTAATCAAAACAAGTTGCCTCCTCTGCTTCCTTTGCCTACCACAAGCCTACCCTCTTTGAAAAAGTTGGCACCTCTCATGAAGAAAGTGTTGTCTCTGCATGTGGCTGCCCCATCAACCCACAAGGTGGTACGGAAGCCTCCTTCAACACTGCCCAAGCAAAGGTCACCAACATCTCACACATCAACAAGCATAAACCCTTTAGTGGGTTCTTATGCCTTGATATTGCATCAACTTTTGTAGACCTCTAGCATAACCCTTCCTCCCATTAGACCCTTCCAACCCCTTAGGTCAAAGCCTTCCTGGTTCAACGATACTAAGATTTGCCTATATCATCATACTCTAAGACACGACACCGAGACTTGCTGTGCCCTTAAGGCCATCATTCGCTGCTACATGGAGAAAGACACTCTTCTTCTTGAGGACACTATTGATAGACCCCTGATGCCTTCCCATATCCCTCTAACCTCTTCAACCACATCGACATCTCATCAGTAGGCCATGACCCCTTCATCTCCTTCACCCCTATCTTCGAAATCAATGCCATCCACATAACCACTAGGTCACAAAAGGATAAGGCAAAAGAAAAAGCTGCCATTCCTTGGACCTATCCTTTCATCAAGCCACCTCAACTACCAAAGCATAAAATATCTATCCTTGGTGCGTCTCAACCCTCTTCTTCTTCTTCTTCAGGGGCAATCCATGACTCCATGTTAAAACAGCTTCACCAGACACCCGTGAAGATGACCCTGTATGACCTTATCCAAAGTTCACCCCAGCATTGTCAAGCTCTGATCTGAGCCTTATAGGTAGTGGAGGTCCAACTCAAGGACCCCCAACCACTCATTGCCTTGGTCCACTCATTATCTCCCATTGCCTCTATCACTTTGAGCAATTCTGAAATTCTTACATCTACCTCGAAAGATCAAGACACTGCTCTCTTCATCACTACCTATGTAGATCAAACCCACATCAAGCAAGTCATGATTGATGGAGGTGCCAGCATTAACATCATCTCCACTCATACCTTTGATCAATTATCCCTCCTTAAGAATTGCATATCCAAAACTGATGCAATCTTGTGATCCTTCAATGACACCACTACCACAACCATTGGCACCATCGTCCTTAATATTTGCATTGGCCCGCGCACTATCCCAGAGCTCTTTTATATCATCAAAGGAGAGTTTTAGTATAACATGTTGCTAGGCTAACCTTAGAATTGTGCCATGGCTTGTGTTCCCTCTACCCTACACCGTTGTGTAAAATTTGAGCACGACGGGCAAGTCCACATCATTCCTGCTGACCCCTCACCTTTAAAAACTTGTAACATGACCTATCAGCCAAATGGCATTCTCATTCCTATCAAGCCATCAACCCTGGCACCACCTCCATCCATGAAAGCTTAGACCAATTTTCAAACGGTGGTCTCCCTCACACCACCTCTTCAAGCAACAACCAAAGATCCCATGGAGGACATCTTCCAATGAATTTCACTTGGGGAATATCGCTTGCTTGCCTTAGAAATGTTCCAAACTCTACAAGAGTATGGATAGCTTCACCACAGCCTAAATTATGACCATCAGATCAGAATGGTCATTCCTTATGGTCCTCCTCATCTTCGAACCAATCTCATCTATGGGGGGCTCAATCGAGCTTCTATTGACAAAAACCCTCTCTCTTCACCTCAACCATTCACATCAGACTTCTCATTTCTTGGCAACCCTGCCTTTGCACACAGCTACCTTTACAGGTGTGCATGGAAGGGTTTTGGCTTCAGGCGCTATGAGCAAGGCTCCCATCAGCCCATCGAACCTCTCAATGATGACAATGCCAAGAAATGATATGGCCTAGGTTTCTAAGACCCTACTCAGGCTTCTGTAGACCTTTGCCCCAAACCCACCATCGACCAATCTCCTCTAAGCTCACCTATTCCTCCCTCTTCACCTACAGAGTCGGTAGTTTCCATCCCTCCTAGCTTTTTCAATGCCTGACCTATCAACTAGGTGGGGTACCCAGGTCTCTCCTCCTCATCTTCTCTCCATCTCATTTATCTAACCCATTAATTATCTACATTGGGTGTTAGACATTCTTCCTACCAAAAAATGACTGGGGGGAGTTCAACTTTATATCAACTATCCTAACCTTGACCAACCATTAACCAGACTTTGACCAAACATTCAATCGACTTCAACCAAGCCTCGACCAAGCCTCGACTAAGCCTTGACCAAACATCAACCAAACTTTTTAATCATGACCTCAACTGACCTCAACCAGACATTCAACCAAACAATGACCAACACATCAACCAACTTCATGCCAACAACATATCAACCAACTTCATGTCTAACATCAACCAACTTCTTAATCATCTCCAACACGTGACCAATATGGAGCAAAGTAAATGAGGCAAGTTTGCCCCTAATTGGCTCAGACCTTTCATCATCACACACAAATATGGGTCAGAGACTTATCATCTGTCCTCTCTCGACAAATGGCCAAAACCTGAGCCTCTTAATGCCTTGCATCTATGACCATTCTACTATTAGTTGAGTACTCATCCACTTGAAATTTAAATTGAAGCTCATCCCTTGAGTAATCCCCATCCTCTTAATCCTCATTCGTTTCAACCCTATTCCCCTTAACAAATCCTATATAACCCTTTTATAACGTATGAATGCTTTGTCCTAATAAAAGGGAGCCCTTGAACTTATATAGTCTTGTCCATGACTCAAATTTATGTCAAAAAAATAAATCGAGATGTCAAAATATATCCAAGGTCACAAAATCAAAAAATAGACTACTCCCTCGAAGGACAGTTGTACTATCATTGCTGTAGCTAATAGACTGCTCCCTCGAAGGATAGCTATTCAAAGCCCTCAAATATATAAAGAAAAAATACAGACCACTCCCTTGAAGGATGGCTATGAATAAATCTTTCTACTCTCAGAAGCTTCCCGCATCAATCAACTTCACAAATGACCACAAAGGAAATGACATCTCTATGTAGACTTCCCGCATCGATCAGTCTGCTTCAAAAAAAAAGGGTCATGGACTTGGCTTGTATTTGTCTCAGGGTCTCCTATAAAAAGGGGCAAGGTTCTCTCTATTCTAAAATGGGTTACCCTCTCCTCCTATCATAACACCTACTCAAGGGACTTCGAGCTCACTTTAATGTCAAAGCGATTCGATTACCACTCTAACATAACCCATGGTCAACGACATAATGCATGAACGGGGCTCTTGGTTCTAACAACCCCTATCTATGCTATCATTCTGGTCCTTGTCAATGAAAGGGCGAATATGCCTTTCACTTCCTTTACATTTTGGTCACATTCAAACTTCATCATTTTTCAAACCAACTCAACCCAATCTCTCTTCAGACCACTCACATAGCCTATTCACACTAGTTTCTATGGACACCAATACACATGGAGACTATGGACTACACAATTTATGTCTGGCATAAACCATTACTTGCTGGCACATAAACAAACTCAATTCATTTTTAGCATACATCCATCATGAATATGGAAAATTGCTAGGGATGAAAGACCCCTCAACCCATGTTACAGAATACACCATCACATAGTATGGAAAAGGCTGTAACATCTTTTTCTCCTCATCATTTCAACACATGACCAAACCAATCTATCAACCTCTTTGACTCTTTATCTAAAATACATTGGTCTGAGGCCCTAAGACCGGGGCTATGTAGGCAGCACTCAGATGATACCAAATCTTCTGGGGTTAGCTCGACCACCCTCATTTGTTTATCTCTCTGGTGGACAAAGCTTCTTACCTTTGACCATTACTTAACCTCGTCCAAGACCATCGACCACTTCGACCCTTCCTCCCTTTTAGGGAGAACTACATTGGCCTGAGGCCCTTAGGACAAGGGCTATGTAGGAAACACTTAGTTGACATGGGGTCTTCTAGGGTTAGCTCGGACATTCCTTCATCACATTTCTTCTATCACATTCTTTTGTCACCTACCAATCACATCACAAACAATCACATATTTTCATAATCATTAACAAAATCAAAGCACCATCATCATAATCATAAACATCATCATATAATCATTTACATCCTAATCATTACATATCATCATAAAACATCATCACATCATATCTCAGCATATATCATTGAAACATGTGAAAAATGCTACAAACATCTAACATCTAAAACATCCATAACACATCAATAAACCAAAATCTCATCATATATATCTGTACATCAAAGTTTACAATGGTACAATTTGTCTCTCTCTCTCAAAAAAAATCAAGTACATCTCGCATCAACAGCTCATAGGCTGGTATATACATCATATCAAAATCTACCCTCAAGGCTATGGCTATGGTGGTGGTGGTAGCCGAGAAGATGCTGTATCATCTCTGCCTTCTGATCTGCGTCGCCTGCATGACCCTGAAGTTGTCACTTGCAACATAGACCATTGTCAGCTCAACTCTACCCTCATATCTAAGTATCACTGTATCTAAGGAAACCCCCTAATGGCTCCCTCATAATATGCAATCTCATCTAATGCATTATTGTATCTAACTATAGATATAGTCTGTAGTGGACCCATTTGACTTGCTGTCGTGCCCTGCACCAAACCCTACAGCTGTGAAAACCTTAGCTACACTGACGCTAACTATGTGGGCTATTGAACTAGCTGCTAGAGTGGATGCTAAATCAGACCCTATCCTCTAAAACCCTATCTTACCAATGCCTATGCCTGGGCTACAGCCAACTGACCCTAAAAAATGGTCACTCATCCTCATGCTGCATCCCTCTCCTAGATGGCATCATCCCTCTCCTATTTGGCTACATCCCTCTCCTATCTCGATGTATTTGTCTCTCTGATCACTGCCTATAGATCAAGCTATGGTCTTGCTTATATCCCTGCATACTCTCCTACCCACCATGCTGAGTAGGCCTCTGTGCATCCTGGATTTGCTATCCTAGGGCCTATTGGTAACTCCTCAAAATCTGGTCCCTCTGTCTCCTCTAACAATGGGAGCGGTGCCTCAATGTCATCTTGTCTATACAGTGGGAAGGTGGGTGGCACATCCTGAAGCAGCCCAAACTAGCACTACACTCTCTCCACTGGCACCCTCTCAAGCTCACCAGCTCATCAGCCTCTGACCCATCTCAGGCTCTGTATCCCAACCAACTACTCTCCCTGGTCTCTGAACGCTGGATACACCAAGTATGGTCTCCAAATGATATCTACTAGGATCAAGGCCTCTAGTACCCCTCTATAATAGTCAATATCTCTGACCACTCCATCCACCTATGCCTACACCATCACCTCGCACCATCACCTGAATCTGACCCTGAAGTTGGCCTGAATCACCACTGGGAGACTGAGAGGTCGGGTGACCACAATATGCTCATATGCCCAATAGTGTAGGAGGTGGCCCACATACAAACTATACCATCACCACCGACTGATCCCCCATAGCTCTTTGTATACTTGGGCCAAAAAGATGGGTGCCCAGGCAAACACTATCTACTGCTCTATCATCTCTATCAAAACCCTAGTCATAACAACTAGAAACCTGCCTCCCTCTGCATCTGGTAGTGTGTAGACTGTGATGCCTATCATCATCAGGATGGCCAGCCGATGTGCATCCTCATTTGTCACGTATAATGGCTCATATGCAAAATTGGATGAGTGATAACTCACCTTAGTCACATGCTCACCAAACAATGTCACCATGTGTATATCATGCACCTCTCTTGAGCATGCATATAGGTCTGCTCTGTGTACTAGCAGCTACAAAATCTGGTGTACGTCCTCGACCATCACTATTATCTCCCCTGTCAGCAAGTGGAAGGAGTTAGTGGAATGATCCCATTGCTCGATCAGAGCCACAATCAAACTCACGTCCCTTGCCACCTGATAGTATCGCCATAGCCTGTCGAGTCCCACTACACTCATCTGCGCCCACTCCTCCCTGGTAATGTCTCGATGCATCTGTGTCAATAATGTCAGCAATCGATCCCATAACATCAGTGTCTACCTCATCTATATCCAATAGTCAAACTCATGTCAATGTGACTACCAATCCCCCTGACTCTTCTTCTTTAGCATGACCATTTTCCCTTTTATCTATCTACTTGACCTTCTACTTGACCATTTATGGCTACCTTGACACCCAAGAAGCCCTTGGCGTAGCTTTGACCCTTTTGACTTGGCAATTTTTAACCTCTCTCTGACCAAGCATCCACTGACATCAGTTTGTGTGTCGACAATGGCACTTACCTAACCAACATCAGTCACGTAGTGACTGACATCGGTAAGAAAGTGACTGGCACCGATCGCTGGTCAGCTGACGCCGGTGAATCCACCGATGTCGGTGACTGGTTCGGCCCAAGACCTGAATGGGGCGACCCTAAAAATTAGGTCTTCCCCCTTTAACCACCCTTTAACCCCCCAAACCTTCCTAAATCAACCTAAATTGACCTACCTGCCCTTCCCACCCTCTTAGCTACCACTCCCCCTTGATTTCTAGCTAAAAACATCAAAATTTCAAAAACAAAAACAAATTTAAAACCAAACCAAACAAAGTTCACAACACCTCCTACTCATCCCATCATCATTGCCATGGTGGCATAATAGGTGCCACTAGTAGTGGACCTCCTGTAGGTCCTCCTCCACCCTCTACTATCTCCTTTATCTCAATTTATCTGTGAGCTCCTCCTGGCCTACCACTACCACTGTAACCTCCAATCCCTATCCAAATCACTCCCTCTCTTCGCCAATCTCCCTCTGCCACCTCACCTTATTCAACCAGTCAACTTGGGGTCACTTTCACTCAGTCACCTAGAGCCCTTTTTTTCTCTCAGTTAAACAATCACAAATGACTTTTGGTGGGCCGCTAATCTGGTTTTGTCAAATTTGGCAGGCCACCGACATCGGCATCAACGTGCCCTATCTTGTCGACGTCGGCCAATTTTTGCCAACGTCAAACCCATTATGCCATCGACGTCAGTTTTATCATTGACTTTGACATCATTCAACCCTCCAAATTCTTCACCCATGCCCAAAATCATGCCCCTAATTAGTTAGCTTTCACAGTAGAAGTCATCTTAGCCCTCCTGGGGCACACTTGAGATCACTTTTACTTCCTACCTCGACCACCAGACCTTGGAGATCACGACTATCTCCTTCGACCACTTTTGAGACAACTCTACCTTGGTTGTTTTGATTGCCTTTTCTACCTCGTACCTAGTTAGTAAATTGTCCAGACGCTCACAAGTATAGGATTGCAAGCCAATTGATCCCCACTACTTGTGACATTTTCATGTTTTTAGGAGCACTTCCTGAGCCTGAGATACCTAGAATGTGACAACCATTGGAGCTTCAGCTTAGATTAAATGACCCGATCAGCTATGACCAAATGTTGGGGCCCAGTTATTTCAATTTTGGCACTCCTTAACCTTTGACCATGATAATTTGACCTACCTATTACGTGGTGTGGTATACATGCGATCCCACTCTTTATAGTGTTCACACTCAATCTTCACCCTCTCCATCCATCTCTTTGTCAAATTGACACTCGATCTCAGGTTCCCTTCCCTCGCCTCCCACTTTGAGGGGGGAACACCTCATCCCATACCTGGGGCAACCAACTCCTATTTTTGTCTTGCAGTTCATCAAGAATAACAAACAAGACAAAAAGGGGTGAATGTAGACACTGAAATCATGTCTACCCCTTGGTCACCCTCCCTCGTTGGTCGCCTTGGTCCATATTCCTAACACTTGTCCTAAGCCCCCTCAATTTTAAATCAAAATAAATCAAATATTTTAATTTGGTGACCCCCTTGCCACCTCACCCATGCCACCTCAGATTCCTTCCCTTGGATCCCGTCACCTCATGCCATGCCTTAATGACCCAAATCCCCTCTTAACTCTTCCTCTCGCATCCATTTAAGCCCCTCACAACCATTTTTTAATGACAATTTGACCCTAGCAGCATGTAAGAATGGACAGAGGCTAATTTTAGCCTCTATCCCCATTCTCCTACTGCTGACGTCGATCAGTATTCGACTGACATCGGTGGTTCTATCGACATCAGTTATCCTTAAAACTGCATTTCTACAACTGTGCTTACCCCCGTGAATGTGAACTTTTTTACACTTGGCATTATGTCTCTCTCTCTCCCTCTCACACATCAAACATCACCAGCTATAGGTACTCTATAGGAACAGCTCCAGATTATGAGATCAAAGGCATTGCAGGTCTGTCAACAGCATCAACAACAGGTCTCCTTCATTTTTCCTTTAGTAAGTAGGAGGTAAGTACTTCCTTGTTTTTCATTTCAATTCTTATTTGAATTCATCTATTAAGCAAAACCACTGCCCATAACCTTCCCTATCCTTCTCAGAGAGGCTGAAAGGCCTTCTCTGATCCCTGTCTCCCCCTTTGTGCCTCTATCACCCATTTAGTCCCTTTTTAGACCATACTCTCAGTCCAATCAGCCCTACATAGACCTCCAGGTAGTCCCTCTGACCCCCAAATAGACTCTCTGACCCTCAAACAAAATTTAAGATCACTATGTAGACTAAAAACTAGACTTGGAACTTGTCCCTGGCCATTACCCCAACTAACCTTGACCATTTCCCTACCGACATCGGCAGCCTAACTAACATTGATAGGGGAAATGGTCGAGGTCGATTAGGGTAATGGCCAAGGACAAGTTCCAGGTCTGGTTTTTAGTCCGTAGAGTGGTCTTAGATTCTGTTTGAGGGTCAGAGAGTCTATTTAGGGGTCAGAGGGACTGCCTAGAGGTCTGTGTAGGGCTGATTAGACTAGGAGTACGGTCTATAAAGGGACTAAATGGGTGATAGAGGCATAAAGGGGGAGACAGGGATTAGAGAAGGCCTTTCAGCCTCTCTGGGAAGGATAGGGAAGGTTGTGGGCAGTGGTTTTGCTTAATAGATGAATTCAAATAAGAATTGAAATGAAAAATAAGGAAGTACTTATCTCCTACTTGCTAAAGGAAGAATGAAGGAGACCTATTGTTGATGCTGTTGATGGACCTGTAGTGCCTTTGATCTCACAATATGGAGCTGTTCCTACAGAGTACCTATAGCTGGTGATGTTTGCTATGCGAGAGGGAGAGAGAGAGAGAGATAGAATGCCAAGTGCAAAAGAGTTCACATTTGTGGGGGGAAGCACAATTGCAAAAATGTAGTTTTAAGGATAACTGATGCTGGCAGAACCACCGATGTTGGCCGAATACTGACCGACGTCGATGGTAGGAGAATGGGGATAGAGGCTAAAATTAGCCTCTATCCATTCTTACACACTGCCAGGGTCAAATGATCATTAAAAAATGGTCGTGAGGGGCTTAAATGGATGCGAGAGGAAGGGTTAAGAGGGGATTTGGGTCATTAAGGCATGGCATGAGGTGAGGGGATCCAAGGGAAGGAATCTGAGGTGGCATGGGTGAGGTGGCAAGGGGGCCACCAAATTAAAATATTTGATTTATTTTGATTTAAAATTGAGGGGGCTTAGGACAAGTGTTAGGAATATGGACCAAGGGGACCAAGGGGGGAGGGTGACCAAGGGGTAGACATCATTTCGGTGTCTACAATAGGTTCATCATTGACAATGAAATTCTAATGAATACTTGTATATTCATGTATGAGCTTGGCCAAGTTAAGGGCCTTAATCAATAAATAAATATTCAATTGAATATCATATGATTGATTGATAATTGCATATTAAACTTTTATTAATATCTCTATTTATAGATGATCTAAACAAGGAATACTTATCAACGTAAGAAATCAAGTGAATTAGATAGCCTATGTCTTTATTAATAGTGATAACATCATGTTATACTTGTATGAATTTGGTTATGGTAAACCCTTTTATGATATGGATTGATGCTCAACTAGTATGAACCTTGTTGGTTAACCTTTTTATGATAAGACATAATCTAATCAAGATAAAATATTAAAATAAATCTTTGATAAAATGATGTTGAAGACAACAATAGGATTTGAATGTAGATATTCCTATAAATAATTTATCAAATAAGGAGGAACTCTTAGGCTGGTATGGATATTTCAATGGAATGATAGTACACTTTAATTGGATTTAAACCTTGTCGTAATCAACCTATTGAATACACCTTGTGTCTCTTCATGTATCTTATTATGATTTATCTTATAGTTATTTGAGTGGAACTCAAATAACTATCCAAGTGATTGTTATTAGGAATAATAATATTGCTTAACTATATATATATATATATATATATATATATATATATATATATATATATATATATATGTTATCATGGCAAACATATGTCTTGTGAAAAAGTTATTAATTAAATCATTTAAGTAATCTATCTACTTTGGTCCTTCCCTAAATAAGACCAATTAATTGTAAAAGAATTATTTTAATAGAGGTAGGTTTTATTTCTATAAAAACAACAATGCAAGATAAACCTAATGGTTTCATCTTTAGACACCTTATAATAATTAATTAATGATGGAAAGTGACTTGAATACCAACCCTTAACTCTATGGATTTACACTTTAGTAAATCTCCTGTCTTGATATAACAAAATGGATCTATTTATTTATGTTAAGAAGTTTAGACTTCTAATGAACATACCATTCAACTCATAGGCTTGAACAACTTCTTGATAGATGTCTTACAAGTTTGAACTTGTGATTATCTGATAGTTTCCCTAACCAATCATAATATTGGTTTAATTTCATTGTATTAATTTAGACTCAGTCTTATTTTATTGATTTGATCAGCTTCACAGTTTTACTTTAGATGCTTGTTATGCCTCACTTAAAGTGGTTGATTCTAGCCTTATAAAATTATTCTTCCAAACTATTGTTTTTTTGCCTTTATTTTCATTAGTTTATTTTGAAATATTCATATAATATAACTTATTCAAAATTTTTTTTTTCCTTATCTATTTATATCTCAAGCCTTTTCTGTTGAGTTTTGCCTTAACTAATTTTGCTTCTTGAAATTTGGCTAAATGATGCCATGTGGTATCATTCTGACAACTTAAAGCATTAGCAAGATAATTTAAATCATCTAATAGATATATGGTCATGAGGAACTACCAATTGGTATAATTATAGAGATTAAAACCTTGAGAATATCAATTCCTTGGGGCCTAATCCCCTAATGCCCTCAAGGTTTTGAGGGCTTGAAAAGTTGACACATGGTATCATTATAGAGCTTGGAACCCTATAAATATAAGACCATTGGGGGTGGTTAATCCCCCAATGCTTTGAAGGTTATGAGGCCCCAAGTAACTACCAAGCGGTAGTGCCCACCCCAGAATTCATAACCCTAGAAGGATTAATCCATTGGGGGGATAATCCCCCAATGCTTCTATGGCTCCAAGGGCCCCTAAAGCTACCAAGTGGAAATGTCCTAGATCTTGGAATCCCATAAGGATAAGAATTTAGGATGAGAAATGGGGTCCCATAAACCCAATAAGTGTCATGGCCTAGGCTTCTAATGAGAATATTGTAAGTAGACCCGAAGTAACCATGCGACACTTGAATATGTTGGTAATGGCTTAGATTAAATTTGATGACCTTCTCAAAGTAAATTCATGAGAATGTTATTGTGGATTAATCCTTAGCATTCATGGTAGAATTATGGGAACTCTTTAACTTCTTATTTTATGGTGTAAAATTACTCAATGATTGATGATAGTTAACATGATAATCATATATATGTATATATGTATATATACACATATGTTATGGGATTGGTTGTATGTTAAATGTTTATAGTCATGCCTATTTTAAGAAATAAATGGGCATGATAATAACATTTATTTCTTAAAAATGGTATGGATCAGGAGGGAGAGAAGAGATTGGATGTGTTTTGGAATACACACAAGCAAATAAATTATTTAAATAATGAACCTTTTGCTTAAAATTGCCAAGCTTATGATGTTGGCATGGAAGTTGATTTTCTCTAACATGGATGAGCTCAAGTATAAATTCATTAATAGGAATCATAGGTTAAGGTCCATAATATTCAACATCCACTTCTACATCAATGATTTAATTACCTTTGCTATCATATTTAGAATGTATTTGTCTGACATCATTAACTTTAGCATCTAAGGCGATTTTAGGTGATGTAGTAAAAATAGATTATGTGATGGTGAGATTGGATTGAGTTAAATCAACCATATCTATAGTCATTTTATTGGTTTTTTCAATATATTTAGTTTTAATTGAATTAATTTGGATAGATTTAGATTATGTTAATTCAATTTATATAATACAATCGTAAGAAGGGGAAATAATGTTTGTAGTCGGTAATATAAATTATATTGGATTAGGTTGTGTAGAAGGTTTAGAATATGCCATAGTTTAGATTTATTTTATTACCTATGGGGTGTTTAAAAATGGTGGATTGATAGGAGGTATATAACCTTTAAATTATAATTTAATATCAGATGAGATATGAGTGACATGGACATCACAATTAAAGGCATGCATTTTTCCTAATGTCTTTTGGTAATGTTGTACATCTAAATATCATGATTGGGATTAAGCCATGATATAATTATAATCATAAGTGTGATAAATAGTTAATGCATCTATTTTTGTGGGAGAATAAGTGGTTTAAACACTTATGTTGTTAAATTGATGAGGAGACATAGTTAAAGGATCTTGAAATAATTTTGCCACTCGATATTAATTGCATGTGAGATCATCTTTTGTGTAAGAGGATTCATAAGTATTTCATGGAGGGGAGATTCAATAGTATCCAATCATAGTAATGGTGTGATCATGTGGAATTAAATAAGGAGGAAGCCATTTATCTATATAAGGAGGTAGTCGAGTGGTATTGCAAGTGTTTTATAATTCATTAGGTTCATCATCATTTGAATATGTGAGAGTAACATGTAAATCATGATTAATGTTAAGTAATTTAGGTAGAGGTGGACTATTGATATGGATAATGGTTGGGATGAAATATTGATATTTAGGATTTAGCTATTATATGCTCCATAGATTAGGATTAGCTTCATGTTTATAAAATTTGCTATTATGTATGAATTTGATACATTGACTACCTGAAGAAGCAATAACATGCATATGATGTGTCCATGGGCAACCAAGGAAAATGTTTTAAGATAAAGGAAGATCAAGAACCATGAGCTTAAAGCAATTTATCCTAGGTCTAGTAGTAAGTGGGAGCTAAATGTAAATAAGTGGTTTTTTATTAGTTTAATCAATCCTCTACATGTGAGACATGTTTTTGAGATTTTCTTTGGTGTATCTGATTTGGAATTAACTAAAGAGAGGTGACATTAATTCCTAATCCTTCATCTACTAAGACCATTTGAATAATGGTATTATTGATCATATTTTAATAAATAGGGGTGGATTGCCTACTTGACAAATAATTTCAACATTAATCATATCCTTTTCGAGAAATTCTATGGATGATTTTGAGGATGTGGAAATTATTTCAATTATATGTACTTTTGTAAGTGAGGATCATTAAAATGGATTTAAGAATCAAGATATTATGGCTCTTTTATATTTTTTAATCATTTCATAAGGAATTTACAATGATATGGAGAAGTGAAAACTAATTCCATAAGGGAGTTTTGTAAGCCATTGAAATAAGTTCTTACAAAAAATTCCAATGAGATTTAAAGGATGAAGAAACAATATGAGATTTATGAGGTATGAAATTTTTCATAAGAAAAGGATAACTAGGTTGGGTTTCTAATTGTGTAAATGCTTCCTCATTTGATTTAGAAGATGTGGGTATAGTGGTTGTAGTATCTGTAAGTAGTTGTTCATCAATAGAGAGATTCTTAAGTTTAGTTACAATGTCTTTGTGAGTAGGTTTTTGTATATAGTTGACTTTTTATATATTCACATATTGAGAGTTGGTATATTATTGGTCATATCTAGCATTAATTGCATAAATATTGTCATTTGAATGTTGAACATTAGAGGTGAAGAGGATTTTTAAGGTTTATAGAAGGTATGGCTTTAGTAACCTATTTATTTTGAGAGGCTTTAATATAATCATTATGACATAATTTTATATTAGAATCATGGTAAAATTTATCCCCTAACATAAAAGAGATAAATTTTTTGATGAGCTCATGATATGTTTCATGAGAATGACCTATATCAGCATGAAACCAACAAAATTTATCAGGGTCATACCAAGAAGGTGGGGCACTATTATAGGTGAAGGGTTTAAATGGAGATAATAAATGCTTCATTTATGGTACCATTAATGGTGGGTGGGAAGAAATTTGATTATCCATTGTGACTACTCTTTATTTCATTGGAGGATTAGTTTTAGAGGTTTATCAATGATGTCTCCAAGGTGACCAAGGATGTTGATGAGGTGTCATGTGTGCTAGAATGACAATGACAAAGTGTGATTCAATAATCTTTAGTGTTACTATATGGTCCTTCAATTTTTGATTTAGAGAGGGAATTTATGGATGATATTGATGGTATGGACATGTTTTAGGGACCTTGTGGGGTGTTTAATTTTTTATGGAAGTAAAAGGAATTCATCAAAGTAGTCATATGAGTGTCTAGGTTCAAGTAGTCATCCTGGTAGACAAAGCCGAGTAAGTAGTTTGATGATGTCATATTCAAAATGTGATAATGTTTTAGGATAATTTTGATACATGGATAGATTCCCCTATGAGAGGAGATCAAGTGGTTGAAATTTTAGGTCCAGACATTGAGCATAGCAAAAGTTATAATAATGCAAAGTTGGCCTCTTAGACAGAGTTCACTAAATTTATATACTTAACCAAATTTTAAAGAGGAGATATAAAGGTGAGAATTAAAAAGATATAATAGTGAGATTATAATCTGATAAATGAATATCCAATAGTGAGTTTATTATCATGTGGATAGGATTAATGATGCATGTGAAGTTAATATGTAAAAGGATGCTCAGAAGGCACATAAGGGTGCCAAGTGTCTTAATCATAGAAGTGTAGAGAAATATCAATGGTAAATATTAATTAATAAAGTCAAAAAGATGATTAGAAGGCATGCAGGGCTGCCAAGTGGCAAAATTTCATTGGATATTGACTGTAGGGTACGTATAGGGCATACGAGGCTACCAATTGGCTTGATCTTATAAGTAAGGATCTAAGATAAATAGTGAGTGATATAAGGTAAATACCATGATACTATCAAGGAGATAAATAGATTGAATTTTATCAAGATTTTAGGGATCATGAGATGAAGACATGTGTTATCAATATTTGAATTTACATAGTGATCGTTGGCATTTGAATTAGCAAAGGGAAAAACTAGTTTGCAATATTTTGCTAATATATTTTGATCTAAAATGAGTTTCTTGATGGTTTAAAAGGAAAAATTGTAAAGTAATGAAAGTTTCATAAAAAAAATTGGTTAAAATATTTTAATATCATATAGTTGCAAGTTTTGAGCTTCAAATTTGACTGTGCATTTGACCATGTTCTGCGAGTGACCCAAGAAGGATAATTGAAGAGTTATTAATACTATTTTGATGTTTCAAGATGAAATATATATTTGAGATTATTATATAATAAATGAGGAACATTTTTTTGTATTATATAGGTTTGACCAATCCATATTTAATGTGAAATTTTTTTTAGAAGTTGACTGTGCTTATTGAATGCACTGGAAAATTGAGTGACCATCTTGCAAAGGTAACTTGAAGGTGTTTTGAATAGAGTTAAGGAAAAAAATGAATATTAATATGTTAATTAACTATCAAAGGTTAATGAT
Source organism: Torreya grandis (assembly GCA_037957365.1). NCBI lineage: Eukaryota > Viridiplantae > Streptophyta > Pinopsida > Cupressales > Taxaceae > Torreya > Torreya grandis. The sequence continues at coordinate 318,919 of JARHVA010007130.1, forward strand.
AACGTATTTTAGATATTTTTTTCCCCTAATCAAATATAGAGAGTCAAAATGATTTGATTGTATTTTGACTATATGTGACTCATCTGAGTGGTCATCATGAGAGAGTTATTTTGAGTGCGTAAAGATTAAGTGAAGGTGTCAAATGAAAATTTAGATTTTTAATAGGTCATGTATGATATATTAATTCATTTTTTTAGTGTATTATTTGAGAAAAGTTCTTTTATGCTTCATTTCTATATGTTGAATTTTTTTATGTTTCTAGGCCTATTAACAAGCAGTCTAGAATGGCTTGGTTCAAGGTTGAGTTATAGGTGACATAGACCTATGTGTAAGTAAGGTAATATTGGAGGAAATTTTGATATGTTTGAATCATTATTATAATATAAACATGCTCTAATAGTTTTCAAGTGTAACATGCGGATGTGAAGGCCAAGTTGTTTTTGGTCTAATTAAGACCTAATAGAGGATTTGAGTCTTAAGGAATATGGCCGACCTATGGAGTGGGGTGTTTAAACTATGTAACATGTATGAATATTTATTTAAAATTTATAACATGTAAAGAATCTTGGTTGACCAAGATAGTTTAAAGGAAGAGAGTGGCATAAATACAAGATCTAATTGGACTAATTATTAAGGTTGAAAAAGTGTGTAGGTGATAAAAATATTTGTGAAGGATGTGAGAGAAATGTGGATTTACTAAGAGGTATATTAGAGTTTTAATTTCATGTATGACCTTGTGGTCATAATTATAATGTTGAATTTATAGGTTTGATGCATGAGAATAAGTGAAGGTGTGTAGATTGATCCAAATGGTGGTTTTGGATGCCTTGTTTGTGTGTGAAGGTTTGAATGAGTGAAAATAATTGAAGGATATTATTTTTTAGGGTTTTTTACATCATATTTATAATCACTCAGAGTTATGAAGTTTTTTATTTCATAAATGTTGTGTCAGTGCTCAACATCTTAGGCAAGTTGGTGCTTGTCATCTTTAGGGGTTGGTGCTCCTTGTGAAGTGGGTGTTTCACTAAAGTCTCATGTTTTTAATCATCTTATAGGACAATTATTTAATTTTTTGTAGGTTTTAGAGTGATTTTTATCCCCCAAGGGGGTTTATCACATAGATCTTGTGTTATCTTGCTTATCTTTCATATTCATTACTATAAGTGGGTTATTTTCTTCTTGATTGTTTATGGTGAATGACTAAGGGTTTTAAGGATTTATATTGAAGTGTTTAAATATATTTATTCACTAATTAATTCCCCATATTAGTGATTATACATCTAAAAATTGGTATCAAAGTAGGACCTTTTGTAAAAATTTAACCACTTCAAGGTGATCTTAGGTACACTGATAATTTCTCAAGGTTTCTCTATTAAGTAATTTTTTTTCAATGGATCAAATTATGATTTATGGAGTGAAATAATGAGGATTTACATCATGTACTTGGGGTCTAACACTTGGTAATATATTCTAGATAGTTATTTTATGCCACCTACTCCTCCAACTAGTGTTACAAAAAAAAACTGAGTGAGAACAATTCCAAAACTATGAATTTGTGATCTTTATAAGGATAAGTTAACCAAGTTAATTAATTTTAAGTCTTGCAAAGATATTTGGGACAAATTTAATCTCATCTATGAAAGATATTCAAAAGTTAAGTTGGCCAAAATATAAACCTATCAAAGGTAATTTGAAATTCTCAAAATAAAGGAAGAGGATAATTTGGCTTCCTATCTTCTAAGAGTTGATGAGGTAGTGAACATGATCAAAGGCATGGGAGAGGTTATTGAAGAAGTCAATGTAGTGAAAAATGTATTAAGGTATCTCACTTTCAAATTTGATTCAAATTTTTTTGTTATAGAATAAATTCATGATCTCACCAAAATAAAGATGAATGAATTACATGACATTATTTTTGCCTATGAGATGAGAGTTAATGAGGACAAACCACCAAAGAAAGAAGGAAATTTCAATGTATAAAAGAAGCTAAATAATAAGTTCCAAGGCAATAAGGTCAAGGATGATGAGATTTCTGATATTAATGATGATGGACTAATAGCTCTATTATCAAGAAAACTAAAAATAGGTTTAGGCAAATTTAAGGGTAAACTTCCATTCAAATGTTTCAATTATATAGAGATAAATAACTCTATAAAAAAGTGTCCTCATAAGAATAAGAAAAATGATAATGAATAACATGACAATGACAAGAAGAAATTTAGGTATGATAAGAGCAAGAATAGTTTCAAAAGGTATAATAGACAAAATAAGTTTTAAAATGACAAGAGGAGTCTCTACACAAAGGGATATTATAGTTCATCTGATGATAATGATGGTAGTTATTCTAATAATGATCATAAATATGATGGTCCTACTGAAGATGAAGCTCTCTTCATGGATTAAGAAGGTAGTTGCTCACATCAAGAAGAATCTACATGGTTTGGAGGTGGTTTAGGTGGTACAAACGAATAAGAAGACAAGGTAATCTGTGAGACTAATTTTAAGTATGCCCTTGAAGATATGAATATTGAGAAGAAGAAAAACAAGAATTTAAAGTATCAAATAAAGGGCTATGAAGATAAATTTAGTGTGTTTGAGGCAAGAATAAATGAAGACACCAAGGAACATGAAGATATAGTCAAGCATCTCAGTTGTCGATTGAAAATCCTATCTACAAGCTTGAAAGTTAAAGAAGATGAGAGTTTAAGGTATGTGATTGAAAATGAGTCATTGAAAGCTAAGTTAGAAAAGACATATAGTAAGATGAAGTCATATGTGGTGTTTGAAAAGAGATCAATTGATCTAGACAACATTCTGAATAGTTAAAAGCATGTTAGTGATAGAAATTAACTTGGTTACAAAGAAGAATAAAATAATGTAACTCAAGACAAGATAAAGACCAATGTGAACAAGGATAATCAGACCTTGAATATCAATCATCAATCAAGGAATTAAGGTGTTGGTATGATAATAAATCAGATTAGATAACCAAATTCCATGAGGTATGCAAATTTCAATGGTTACTGTTATACATTTAATCAATTTGGTCATAGGGATACAGAGTGTATAAGACCTTTTAGGAATTAATTTGCTTGGAACTATGAATAAAATCATATATCAAATGCTATGAGTCAAAGTGAGTGATATAGTTGTCATGACATAGGACACATTGCAAGATTGTGTCCTAACAAGGTAAGACAAGATGAGTTTCCATCAAGAAGAGAGGTTTGCTACAATTGTCTACGAATTGATCACATTGTTAAGTTATGCAAAAAAATGACATCAAGTTAGAACAATCCATTTAAGGGTCCTAGAGTGCAAGGTAGAAGGAAAGGTAAAATATGGAACCAAAAGTGGAAAGTATGTGCCATGATTAGTCTGCAAGTCCAAGTGGACTATTTTACATGGTAGAGAATGCTATAGAGGTTGAAAAGAATCAAGAGTTCTCATTGTCTGCTCATTTTGGGAATGAAGAGGATACAAGTGAACATCTTGATACTATTGATCAAGTTTCCTGTAAAGAATATCAATTGACAATGTCAATTGTTGATGCTTTTAAATATGAGACTAATACTTCAAGTGAAAAGTTATGTCAAAAATTTTTAGTTTCTCCATGTATTGTAAATACCATCCTAGAAGAAAAGGAAAGTGATAAAGAAGATAAATAAGTTGATTCAATCATGTAAAATAAGAAGAAGAAGAATCATCAGTTTAAGTTGTCCAAAAAGGAGAGAGAATATGAGGAGTTATGGGTAACTCCTAGTTTCACATTGTTTTAGGACATTGTGGGTTATGGGTGTTTCTCTCTAGGCTTCAAGGAGACACTTGTCATAAAAAAGAAGCACAATGGATTCTATTTGAGTTTTAGCTGATATTGCAAGACAAGAAAGGTTATGAGAAGATATGTTTGGTTAAGGGGGAGCAATGAGTTTTATGTAACTACTCCAAAGTGTTGTGATAAAATGTTTTAGAAGATATATTCAGGGAAAGTGATCCTAAGTCAAAGTTTTGGTCAATCTTTGATGGATGGTCTAGTTGGTAAATATGGTGAAGAATGAAGTTATGTATGTAAGGTATGCAAGTAGGGAATAGAGGTCTCCAAGTGTGTAATCAAGGATGGTGAGTTGTCAAAATGTTATATTTTCATAGAAAGGTATGTTTATCTTGTTTTATTGTGCTCAAGGTGTGTTTATGGTTTTTGGTCCTAAAGATAAGAACATGTCAATTTCTATTGCTTAAATTAATTGATCAAATTTTGAAAGACCAAAGACAAGGTTAATATGGAGGATGAGAAGAATGTGTTTTCATATCTTTAATATAATTAAGAAGGTATTCAAGTTTTTTAAATGACAAGTTGTGTCTATCATGGAGTTCACAGTGTTTTGAAGATGAGATAGTTTAATGAAAGTGCTTTGAAAATGTTATAAACCATGATGGATTGTAGAGGATAAAAGGAAATTATTTTGAGATCCATATGAGAGTTATTCTTGTCTACTTAGTTTTTAAAATTGATATAATGAAGATATGAGATCTATTGGTGGTTTCATAAGGGTATTGATTGAGTGTGGACAACATTGAAGAGTTGATGACATATCTAGTTCATTGAGAAGTATTTTTGAATATATCATGATCTAGGTAGAGCATGGAGTTAAGGGGGGGATAAATTATATAGTTTGAAAGGCTTGGAGATATGTGCATGATGTGAGGGGGAATATATGTGAGATACCTTAGTCATGGTGGAGATATGAAGATATCTGCTACAGTTGTGATTTAAAGCATATTTGTATGATGAATTGATCAAACCAAGTCATGTGTTTTTGACAATATATTTAATCCTCATGCAGAAACAAAGGGGGATATTTGTAAATAGTCATGTCTTAGGATCAGAGGATTGTGAAGTAGAATTTGAGAGAGAAGATATGAAGGAAATTATATTGATTCATCATTGTTAGAAATGGTCTAAAGATTCTCAAAAGGGTGCTAGAGCTTAGATGACTTAGGGGGAGTCCCTCTTAATGTTTTTCAAGGTAAGTTCATGTAATTTATGATGTTCATGCAAGTTTTGTCTTCATAGAAGCTATGTATGATCAAAGAATAGTGTATTTATGGAGCATGTTTGCGATGCTCAAGGTAAGAAGAGGTATGCACAATGTTAGGGGGAGTATGTATAATCTATTAGAGGTGTTCCTTTCCTATTATTGGTCCTTAAAGTCTTTTTAGGTCTATAGGATCATAATTTGAGACCACTTTGTCATTATGTCAAAGGGGGAGAAAATGCTTAAAGAGAGAGACAAAGTCTGATCATAAGCTTTATATTGGTGTTTGAAATCAAAGACAAAGGGGGAGATTATTGGAGTTTTTTCAATGATGTCTCCAAGGTGACCAAGGATGTTGATGAGGTGTCATGTGTGCTAAAATGATAATGACAAAGTGTGCTTTAATGAGCTCTAATGTTCCTACATGGTCCTTTAGTGTTTGCCTTAGTGAGGCAATTTATTGATGATATTGATGGTATGAACATGTTATAGAGACCCTATGGGGTGTTACGAGTGCTTATATTGCTTATGGAAGTAAAAGAAATTCATTAGAATAGTCATATGAGTGTCTAGGTTCAAGTAGTCATCCTGGTAGACAAGGTTGAGTAAGTAGTTTGATGACATAATATTTCACACATTTGAATGTTTCAAGATCAATTTGATACATGGATGTATTCCCCTATGAGAGGTGATCATGTGGTTAAAATTTTAGTTCTGGACATTGAGCATAATAGAAGTTATAGTAGTGCAAATTTGGCCTCTTAGATAGAGTTCACTAAGTTTATATACTTAACCAAATTTGAAAGAGGAGATCTAATGGTGATCATTCAAAATATTTAAAGGTGAGAATCTAATCTGATAGATGAAGATCCAATGGTGAGCATATGATCATGCAAATAGAGATTAACATCATGCATGAAGTCAATATGTCAAAGGATGCTCAGAAGGCACACAAGGGTGCCAAGTGTCTTAATCATGGAATTACAGAGAAAGATCGATGGTGCATATTAATTCAATAAGTCAAAAATATCCTCAGAAGGCATGCACTTCTACCAAGTGGCAAAAGTTCATTAGAGATTGACTATAGGGTATGTAGAGGGAACACATGGTTGTCAAGTGGCTTGATCTTGGAAGTGAGGATCTAAGATCAATAGTGAGAGATGAAAGATAAATACTAGGATACTCTTGAGGAGATAAATGGAAGATGTTTTATATAGATTTCATGTAGCATGAGATGAAGACACATATCTATGATATTTCCATTTACATAGTGATTGTTGGCATTTGAATTAGCAAAAAGAAAAACCAATCTATAGTATTTTATTAATATCTTTTGATTTAGAATGAATTTATTAAGGGTGTAGAAGGAAAAATTGTAAATAAATTGAATAAAAATCTATAAAAGTTTTTTATAAGGTTTGAATATTTGTATTATTGTATTTTTTGAGCTTTAAAGTTGACTATGTGTTTGACCATGTTTTGCAAGTGACCTAAGAAAGATAATTGAAGATTTATTGATAGTATTTTTATGTTTCAAAATTAAATATCTATTGAAGAGTGTTATATACTACATGAAGACCATTTTTGTGTATTTTATATGTTTTACCAATCCATATTTAGTGTGAAAAAATTCTTAGAAGTTGATTTTGCTTGTTAAATGCATTAGTAGATTGAGTGACCATCTTGCAGAGGTAAGTTGAAGGTGTTATGGATAGATTTAAGGAAACAAATGAATATTAAGATGTCAAAGAAGTATCAAAGGTTCATGAGAAGGTATTGGATATCTTTTTTTCCCCCTAATTAGATATGGAGATTCAAAATGATTTGATTGTATTTTGACTATATGTGACCATTTTGAGTGGTCATCATGAGAGAGTTGTTTTGAGTGAAGGTGTCAAATGGACATGGAGATGTTTCATATGTCATGTATGATCTATTAGCACATTTTTTGAGTGTAGTTTTTGATAAAATTGTTTATATGCTTCAGTTTTATCTGAAAGATTTTTACGTATTTCTAGGCTTATTAGCGAGCAGTCTAGAATGACTTGGTTCAAGGTTGAGTTCTAGGTGACATAGACATATATGGAAGTAATAAATTGCCTATTGGAGGTAGGTTTGATATATTTAAAGAGTTGGTGGAATCTGAAGGTGGTCCAAGTGTTTACAAGTATAACATGTGGATGTGAAGGCCAAATTATTTTGGGTCTAATTAAGACCTAATGGAGGATTTAAGTCTTGAGGACTATGGCCAATTTATGGAGTGGAGTGTTTCACCCATGTAACATATATGAATACCTATTTCAAAGGTATAAAAAGTATGTAAATAATCTTGGCTGACCAAGATGGGTTAAAGAAAGAGAGTGGTATAAATATAAAGTCTAATTGGACTAATTATAGAGGTTAAAAAAGTGTGTAGGTGAGAAAAAAATTGTGAAGGATGTGAGAGCCATGTGGATGTCTTAAGAGGTAGATCAGAGTGAAATTTTCATTTATGACCTTTTGGTCATAATTCTAATGTTGAATTTCTAGGTTTGATGCATGGGAAAAGTGAAGGTGTGTAGATTGATCCAAAAGGAAATATTAGATGCCTTGCTTGTGTGTGAAGGTTTTAATGAGTGAAGAGGATTGAAGGAGGTTGTTTTGTAGGGTTTATCCATCATATTGAGAAGCAATCAGAGTTATAGAGTTTTTAATTTCATAGATGTTATGTTGGTGCTTAACATCTTAGGCAAGTTGATGCTTGTCATCTTTAGGGGTTGGTGTTCCTTATGAAGTGGGTGCTTCGCTAAAGTATCATGTTTGTAATCATATTATAGGACAAATAGTCCATGTTTTTTCAAGATTGAGAGTGGGTTTTCTCCACCAAGAGGTTTTCCCATATAGATCTTATGTTATCTTCCTTATCTTTCATATTCATTTCTATAAGTGGGTTATTTGTTTCTTGATTACTTATGGTGAATGACTAAGGGTTTGAAGGATTCAAATTAAAATTTTGAAATATCTTGATTTATTGATTCACCCCCCTCTCAGTGATTATACCTCTAACAATTAATACTTTTAGTTTTATTAGTTGAAGTTTCTTAAGATTCTTTAGTTGAGATATAGGTTTTCTCAAATTGTTTCATAAGGAAATCTTGTCTTTAGCTTGGTCAAATGCTTTGTTTAAAGTTTATGGAGAAAAAATTAAAACCTTATACTGAAGGGATGGTGTTGATTATAGTTTGAAAAGATTATCATCAATCATGTTGTGATATATTTTATGATCTAATGATTTTCATCATTTGATAAAAACATGAGTTGATTCTGAAGGTGATTTATTAGAATTGATCAAATGACTAAGACAATTTGCTAGAAGATAATTTTTAAATTTTTTGTGACTAAGGCATTAATTAAATATTCTAATTGTGAGATGGAAGATTGATTCAATTGACTATGCCATTCTAAAACATCTCATATGAATCTTTTGACTAGAAGTTTGGTAGTAACCAAGGTATTTTTTTGACCCATTCCTTGTAGAGATTACCAAATGCCTTAAGAAAAGATGCAAGGTCTTTAGTTATATCATATTTAATAGATGGAGATATGTTTCCAATATCAATGGTTAAAATTAAAGGAGGTAAAGGTTCATTTTGGATATTTTGAAGCACCTTATTATACATAAGGGGTTGTAAAATGATATTCCCATTTGTATCTCTAAGAGGTATAAAATTTTGATTATTTTGAGGTAATATAAAAGGATATTGATTAGTCATTTTTAAAAAATGGTGTTGCATTTTCAGCATTTGAGAGGTGTTTTCCATTTTCATAACATTCATTTATTGGACTATTTGTCCAATAATTTGAGTATTATCAATTACTATATTTTGGTTACTAGTGTTAGGAGGTGGAATGTTATTGTTGGTAGGAGAAGGAATATTAGTGTTGGTATGAGGAACATTCCCTTTTATAGGAGTAGGGATGTTGCCTATAGGAGGATTCCTTGTGGGATTATTTTTTAAGTTGGTATTTATTACTCCAATGGTGTAGTAAGGAAGTTTGGATAAGATCATATCGTGAGAAGTGTAAAATGTATAAAATCTATCTAAATCATCACTTTGGGAAATTGAACCATGTTACAATCAATAGTTTTAGATGGAGGATGAGAAAAGGTGTATGATGAGGGAGTATCCTCTTAGGTGGCTAAGGTGGGTAAGAAAGATCAACACATGTATCTTCTAAATGGGTTAAGGTTAGCAAGAAAGCTTTTAATGGGTGATTTCATGATGCTAAGGAAAAAATTGTGAATGTTTAGGTTGATCTTAGGAAGAGGTTTATAATAATAAAACCAAGTCAACCATATAATGAACAATATCAACCACAAAAGTTTCAAGATTAAAAATGAACTGATTTAGCCAATTGGTACATAGTCAAGTAGGTTGATGTAATTTGAATAGGTAAAAAACTAGAATGAAGGTAAATTATGTCAACCAATAAGTATAGAGTCAAATAGTTTGATGCAATGGATTACTGGACTAGAAAAGATCAAACTGTCTGAGAAATAATTAAGTCAACCAATAGGTACAAAGTCAAATAGGTTGACATAGTTAGGATGGTAGGATAAGTATAGAGTCAAATAGTTTGATGCAATGGATTACTGGACTAGAAAAGATCAAACTGTCTGAGAAATAATTAAGTCAACCAATAGGTACAAAGTCAAATAGGTTGACATAGTTAGGATGGTAGGATAATATAAAAATATGTATAAGACTAGGTTAAGCTGGTTGATGACATTAAATAGGTATAAAAATAAAAAAGTCTAAAATATACTAAGTCAAGTTGGTTGATGAAGTTCTGATAGGAATAAAAATAAAATAATTTAAAATAGACTTGGTTGAGCTAGTCGATGAAGTTTTATAAATTGGGAATATTTTTAAATGGTCTAAATCTTAATGATTTAGTTCTAGTTATAGAAAATAAATTTAAACACACAAGAAAATAGGTTGATGAGGTTGATATAGTTGTAACACACATCACAAATCTTGTATCAATGTTGTCTAATACAAGTCTATAATAAAACATAGAATATTAAAATAACAAGCAAAAAGAATGTAATTTATAAGTTGATTAATTATTCAAAAAGAAGATCATGAAGTTGTACTAAAGGTTTTGAATAAAAGTGTAGGCTTCCATAGATAATTTCTTGTCTATTGGATAGTGTCAGGCCAATGTTCTAGAGCACTAACTATGGACTAAGTACCTTTACCATAGCCTACTAAATATAATTTCAAGGGTAAACTAGGAGTAACTTCTCAGTGCTAATCACTAACTAATAAAGCACAAAAGTAAATAGATGGATGGATTACTAAGTTTTAATAAAGAGGTAAATCCTATGCATTCCTAAAATACCATGAGGTATGTGGAAAATAAAGATTGTGTTCAACAATATACTATGTCTATGTGTATTGGGGAAAGCCCATCATTCCATGATACCTGTAAACACTAGATAAGGACCATAAATAGAGTATTGATTATCCCTTTTGGTTAGTAGCTAAGTAGTTTTAAAAAAATTGGTACATAATTTATAGGGAAATTTGAATAAAAAATAACAGCAAAAATCAATGATTTAAAAGCTAAGTTTCAATTTTTGTAAAGTAAAGAAATAGGTATCCAAATATAAAGTAAAGTGAGTTTGTTTACTATCAATGTAGGTTAATTCCCTTTTCTTGAACTAGGAAGGAAAACAAAAAGAATAAGGTTGACATAGTTGATTGAGTTGAACAAACAAAACATAATAGAGTCAAGTTGATTGACTCAGTATATTGGAAAGATAGGCTAGGATAAATATTTGCAAGAATATTAACTTAGTTTTATGGGTAGGAAACAAATACAAAACTAGGTCAAACTAATTGACCTAGTTGATTGTATAGGTATAATTTTATAGAAATGAAAAACTGGTAAACATAGTACTAAAATTTAAATTTTGAAAAAAGTGGGAAAATAAATTTGTTTAAAAATTAATGAAGTGAAAATTCTAATTTGGTTATAATAAACTTGTCAAATAAGATAAACTCAACCATGTCAATGCAATATTTTTCCTAAAGATGTTGTATTGTTTTGAATTGGGTCATCTAGGTAAAATGGATATAATTTTCTAGAAACATGTCAAGGATTGTTTGTTCAAGGTATTATATTGTATGCAACTATAACCTAGATTGGAATTAACCCTAGTAAAATTATAACCTATCAAATTGACATTCTTGGCTTGTTGATCTATTAATGCAAAATATTAAAATAATTCATAAAATCCAAAAACCTTAAATAATATTAATTAAAAAACAAACTTCAATTAACTGCTTAAGTTAAAATTCCAAGTTTAATTAGGGAATTACATTTTATAAAAAATGATTTTTTAAATAAGGATGAGGTCAAAGTCAAAGGAATTAATAATATCTTTTATAAATGCCTAAAATTCAAAGAAAAGGTGAGTCACATCTCATAAATATCTTCAATGAGTTGTCAAGCCTCATAAATATCTTTTATGAGTTGTCAATATTTCCTATTTTCTCTAACCTAACCCAAGGTTAATCTAAACTTGACCAAGCTAAATCTAATCACAACCAAGGTTGAAACTAAACCTAACCACAATTGAGTTAGAGTTAGTTTTAAAACCTATAAATACAATTGCCATTGCCCCTTTCTAAACAAGCTCTCAAGGCAATGTTATAATGTTAGATTGATCAAGGAGAAGTTTCACCAATCATCAAGTGGACTTAGATAAGTGATTATAAAATGGAAATTAAATTTATTAAGGTCTTTATCTCCCATAATTTGATCATGAACATCCTCTATGCCAACTAATGAACACTAGTTTGATAATTGAGGCAAAAAAGTTGTGTTTTATCTTCTATTTGTAATTTTATTGATTTGTTAATTTAACCCAAGTACTTAGAAAATAATGGTTCAGTTTCTATTATATTTTTTGATTTAAATTCTCTTTTAATTTTAATAATAAGAAACTAATGAAATTTGGCTCTTCAAATTTCTAATGATACATAATAGCATGCCTGGTGGGACCATGCACCATGCATGAATAAAATTATTAAAAATATCACCCAAAACTTCAAGTTTTGAGTTTTATACCTAACACCATTTTATTTAGTCACTAATCAGTGAATTTTCCCTGCTAATCGATGACTTCACTTGTTTCATCCTTTATTTTACAATCATTTATTTTGCAAAAAATGGTGGCATCATAGTAGTGACTTTGTTAAAAATGAGGACATTAATTTGTGGTAAAATTAGCGAAATTGACCTCTATATAAATAGTGACATCAAAAAACAAAAGCAATGAATTTAATCCTAAATCTTGGTGACTTTGTCAGGTAAAATTTCTAGTGTTTTTAGTGACTTTGCCTTATTTTTAGACATACTTGATGACTTTTACTAGACTAATAGATGATTTCACACTTGAATAATGGAGACTTTTCTAGATAGTTTTTCTATATATTTCATTCCATATAAAAATTGGTGACTTTATAAAAATCAACAACTTTGTGTTATTATTAAATCAGTGACTTTGCTTTATGTAAAACAAAACTCAAGAGTTGAAAGTGAAAAGTTGTTTATTGGTTGAATATTTGGCATAAAAATAATAGAAACCCATAATTTTTTTGTGGGAAACTAAGTGAAGAAAGAGAGGTCTAAAAAATTCAAAATTTCATACACATTTATGTTTTAGTTCTTAAAATTTACCTAACATAACTTATTTTTGCATTTCAAGTTTATAAGAGCAAACAAGTCCAAGGGGGCCAAAATTTCATTCACATTTTGTTGGATGACTTAAAATGAACATCCATCTTAGATTATATCTCTTAAGAGATTTTTATTTTTATTTTTTTCTTTATTTGTTAATTAGTTTCAAATTTATTAGATTAATTTATTTTATAAAAAATAACTTTGCATCTATGCTCTCCCCTATCCCCTTTAGGGAACTCGGGTGATCAAAAGTGCCTTATTTCTTGGCTTGTTTATTGAGTCAAGAATGGATGAAAAGTTGTGTATGATCTTACCAAGATCCAAGTGACTTTGGTGACCTATAAATGACCTCTAAAGTTTTTCTAATTTTCATTTATTTATTTTTCCACATTGGCTTATGGGTGGCAGTTCATCACCTCCTCACAAGTTTTTTAGGGGTGCATTGACTTGGGTTTTAATCTCTCAGCATCGTACCAACCCAAATCCATGGTGAGGTGTATGAATTTGGCACATGATACTAAGATTGAATAATGTATGAGTAGTTATCCTGACAATCCTAAGGAAAACCTGGATCGATTCACACTAGACATCAAAGTTCATTAAATAGTACATGGTTGAAGTCATTATGTAAAGGAACAGATCTTTACATAGCAAGTTAGTCAGTTCAAATCCAATCAACATGATGTTCCCTTATGTTATCCACAATTGGGATCATTTATATAATTTTTAAACTTATATAGTTTTGTAAATCCCACTTTGTTTTAGAATATCTTGTTTGATGCCAAATGCTACACACTCTAAAGTTGGTCTAGATACCAATGCTTGAGAGACATGAGGGATTAAAAAATCTATTTATATGTGCTCTTTAATTTTTATGTTAACACTTAATTATTTTTTAGCATTGATATATAGATGGAAACTTTGGCATAATATATGCACACCTTGTCAATTTTAGGGTAAGGCATGCACTTAGGTGCTTTTTCTATTTCTTTCACTAGTATGTATTTTTGGGTCTAAAGTTATTTATGTTCCAAGTCAAAATGAGTCAAAATATTCTAGATAAGACACATGTTACACACCACTTTAAATAAAAAGGTATTACACTGATGAAATTAATCAAATAATTTGCCTTAGATATTTTCAAAACCCACCTTTTGTACCTTTGTTCAAAGGAGCATTGCCATGCTATTGATTTTATTCTAAAACACTTTCCTTATTTGAAACCAAGTTCAAAACCCATTCATACCTTTATTTCCAAAATCTTGTGATTATGTTGACCATTTGAGTCTAGGAAATTATTCATTTAAAAGTCCAATTCTTTCAAAAATCTCATTCAAAATCTATCTTTTGAAGCTCAGATGTAAAATGATTGGTTTATGTTTGAGTCTTGTCTATAACTTGGGATTGAGTAATCCACCTTTATATCTTTATATTGTGTAACTTGGATGGATTTTTAGTTTGATTTTAAAAAATACCTTTACCTAGAGACCTAGTGTGCCATTTGTTTCAAATTAGGATCCTTAGATTTAAGAGTGTTTAAAAGTTCACATGCCTAGCCCAAGTTTGTTTGTGTTGAGACCTATTCCATGTGCCTAGATCAATTTTATTTTCAAATGCATAAACCAAGTTTTTGGGTGTTGAGAATTATTCCATGTGCCTATATAGAGTTTGTTTTCAAATTCATATCCCAAATTTATTTGTGTCATGACCTATTCCATGTGCCTAGATCAAGTTTATTTTCAAATGCCTAGTTGAAGTTTGTTTATTTCATGACCTATTTCATGTGTCTAGATAAAACGTGTTTCCAAAGACATAGTTAAATTTTATTTTCAATTATAACTTCACACTTATACCTAGACCAATTCCATGTTTCATGTCCAAGTTGACCATATTCAAATCCATACCTTTTCCAAACATTAATTATTTCAACCAACTTATACCATCATGCCAAGTTAGATTTATTTTTTGAACCCACATTCTAATCCAATTAGGGTCATTTTTGACCATGCCAAATAGGTTATAAATCTGACCTAGACCTAGACCAAGTCCATTTCATAATCCAAACAAAGTTCAACACTATTTTTAAATACCAAGACTACCCTCTTTGGGATAATTTTTGAATGAAGCCATGCTAATTATAATATGCCAAGATTGTCCTCTTTGGGATAATTTCTAATTGTCAAATGAAGCCATGCTAATTATCATATGCCAAGACCAACCTTCTTTGGGCCAATTAAAGTACCAAGTTTTCTCCTTTGGGGTAATTTCTATGTTAACAATACTTGATGCCTTATTTATGCTAGTAATCCTCTTTTGTCTTACATTAACAACCAAGCTTCATAAGACCCAAGGATTACCATTATAGGCCCTCCTCTTTTGGCATATGTTAGTAACTAAGCTCCACAATTCCCAAGGATTACCATTCCATACCCTCCTCCTTTAGCCTATGTTAGCAACCAAGCTCCAAAACACCCAAGGGTTACCATTTTAGGCCATCCTCCTTTGGCCTACATTAGTAACCAAGCTCCATAGCACCCATGGATTACCATTTTAGGCCCTCCTCCATTTGTCTATATTAGCAAATAAGCTTTGTAGTATCCAAGGATTACCATTTCGTACCCTCCTCCTTTGGCTTGTATTAACAAACAAGCTATGTAGTGCATGAGGATTACCATTATAGGTACTTCCCCTTTTCTTACAAACTTGGTATCTCATTATCTCAAAAAGGTTACACAATTGAAATTAGATGTATCATAGTTACCAACCTAGACCCATAGCTAGTCTTTATTGAGCCTATTACCAAAAATCCCATTATTAAATCACATGCCATTACTCATCCATTACCAAATTTCATGCACTTTAAAAAATCCAAGCTAGTATTAAAGCCACAATAGAGCCAATCATTATCTCTCCAAGAACCATTATTTAAAGACCAAAATGTGTCCAAATCTAAGGTTTTGTAAACAAGTGTAAGCCAAGGACAAGAGAACCAACCAACCTATGATGTTTTTATTGAAAAAAATATTTGCGATGAGTTAACATGTGGTGAATCACCCTTTGACCATTGCCCTATAGTTTAAGAGCCTCAATTTGACAAGTCAGTCTCTGTGGATTTGGATATTAAGCATTTCCTTTTTATTGAGGAGTCTCACTTTGATAATTTAGTCTTTGTTGAGTCACCCTTTGACCATTACCTTATATTTGAGGAGCCTCACTTTGAAAAGCCAAACTCTATGGGTTTTCTTGTTGACCATTTCCATTTTGTTGAGAATCCCCACTTTGATATACTAGTATTTGTGGAGTCCTTCTTAGTTGAGCCTATTTTTGAAGAGCCCATTATTCAACCATAAGCCATTACTCATCTAATACTAAACATTCAACATAAATTTTTTGCCACCACACTAGAAAAGAATCAACATTAAAGTTAGGCTCTATTTTTGAAATGATATAATTTATCATCAAAAGTAGAATCAACATCAGTCTCAACATCAAATTTAGAGTCCCTTGAGTCAGACCCAACTTTAGAATCAATATACATTTATGGATATTATAATATTGGCTACATGCTCTTTGTAGATCAGTTTGAATATAATTGTGATCCTTCCATAGTTTTCAAGGATGTTTACTTTATCATTAACACAAGTTATCCCACTATCTTCTATGAGTATTGTGATACCTCTTAATATTCCATTACTATTCCACTTTTCATTAACACCAACTAACCTAGCCATTATATTGACATTACACCTCCCACAACTATTAATTGGGATTGTTAGAATAACACTTTTTTGAATTACATCCATGCTAACATATCATTTGTAAAAAATTAGGGAGACCAGGACCATATTCATGTCGAATAATAACAATCTCCTAGTGAAACCTTTTCAAAGGCACTAGGGGGTAATTAAAGTCTAAAATCAGCATCTTCTAGTGAAACCTTATTTGAGGTGCTAGAAGACAATCAAGTTCAAAAGTTAAAATTCCTTAGTGAAACCTTCTCAAAGGCACAATGGGATAATTAAGACAAATTTATTAGTGAAAATATCTTTGAGGTGCCAATAGTTGAGCACAATAGTTCTTCATTACTTGATGAAAATATTATTAAAGATAACATCAGCAAAACTTCCAATATACAACATAATTAGATGGAAACATCTCTTAGGCCCAAATAATATAAAAATATGGTGGTCCTATTGAGATCACATTCAAATTTTTTTGGCTCCATCATAACCAAAATTATTTTGAATCCATAATCAACAACATTGTGTGTGCCTAAAAACCTTGATCTTTGTTTATTACTCAACCATTATACATTCTACTATGATCCATTTATTAATTCAAGACTTATTTTACATTGCCAAATTAAACATTTTAGCCAATGTTTATCCTTATTTACCATCTTTGGTCACACTTTCCCCTACAAAGGATACAAAGACATCTTGTCTATAAGTTTGGAGGAAACAAAATAAATGACCAATGAAGATCATAATAATATTTTCAAAGTCCAAATTAGTAGTAGGTTATTGATAGAGCATATATTTATAAAGGGTGTGGGATATCAATTTAAATAATGGACTATTATATTTATATCATATGTTGATTAGGATATGCATCTCCACATCAGAAGGAATAATAAAATCATGCTTTGCCTTGCCTTGCCTTTTACCTTTCCTTTACATTATTCCATTTACCTTGACTTGTCATTTACCTTGCCTTTCCATTTGCCTTGCCTTTCCCTTACCATTATTTCAAAACTTTCCATTTGCCTTACCTTTTCATTGCCTTGTCATTTAACTTGTCTTACTATTTGCCTTGCCCTTACCATTATTTCATACCTTTCCATTTTCCTTACCTTTGCCTTGAATTTCCATTTACTTTGCCTTACTATTTGACTTTCCCTTACCACGATTTCATACTTGTCTATTTGCCTTTCCATTTGCCACTTGCCTAGCCATTTACCTTACCTTATCATTACTTCATACCTTTGCCCATTTGTCTATTCCCGACCTTCATCATTGTAGGGTATAACTACATTGAATATATGTATTTTGAGACTATGTAGGTAGTGCTTAATGTACAATGAGGTAAACTTAGTCAACCCCTTTTGACACACTCTCACCATTTTGTGAGTTAGACCATTATGTATCTCATAATTATCCATTGAGTTGAGATACCAAATACCCTAAAAATTCAGAAACATTTCCAAACATTCCTCCACTTTATGGTGGAACTATACTTGATGTCATTTAAGACTATGTACGTGGTGCTCAATTTATATTTAGGTTAGCTCAATTAACCCATTTTTCCACACTCATAATTTTATGAGTTAAACCATTATATATCTCATAATTCTCCATTTATTTGAGATACCAAAAACCCCAAAACATTGGAAACATTTCCAAACATTTCTTTGATATATGGCAAAACTACTTTGACTTGAGGTCCCTTGGAGATTATGTAAGCAATGCTCAATTTACATTGAGGTCAGATTGGTCACTCCCTTTGCCACACTCTCACTATTTTATGAGCAATTTAAGCTGATGCTCTTGTCATTTTGTGATTAAACCTAAGCCAACACTCTCACTATTTTTCAAGTGGCTTACAAATAACTAATGAGTTAAGATACCCAAAAAATTTCAAAAACATTCAAAACATTTCAAAAAAACTAAACATTAAAAAATGACTTATAATCTCTTAGAGAGATATAAAACCCCAAAATCCAAAAACAATTGTCCTATCTTGAACTTTTTCACCAATCCTCAATTTGGCCTACTAGGGCAAATCCATTATTGGTTCCAATATATTCTAATGCCATTAGGGGTGTAGCCTTCCCTTTCATATATAATTTATTAAGGGTACCATATGTTTATCCTTATATTGAGCCTTCATAAGTAGTTATTAACTTGGTTAAAAACATGATGCTTTCTATTGCTTTTATTTTCAAGATTTATGTGTGTTTATTTACTTGCTTAGTTGTCTATTTTTTTTCCTATTTATTTACTTTAATTATTATGCCTTGACTCAATTTATATGTGTTCATTGGGTGATTCCTTATGCATTATACTTGAGTCCATACATATTCATACATCAACATTTTCATCATGGTTTTTTATCATTGGGGCATTATTTTCAATTATTTTTTGGATTGAGAGTTAGTCCATATACACACTGTAGGTAGGTCATAATGGTACTTTATATCATGGTTCATACTATCACGTGATATAAAAACATGAAGCCAATGGATCTTATAAGTAATGCATTGGGAAATAATTTTCCTTATTCAAAATTGGCATCTCCCAAACATCACCCAAACATAAAGTAATTAAATCACAAATGAATGGTGACCCCTTTTAGTTAGGACATGTATCTATGTGCTATTAGAAAGCCTAAATTCATACCTATATTTTATACTAGTTCACTATAAATCCATGATTATGGGTTCATTACATGAGATTCCTTGGCCCCATTATGATAAATTGGTAATTATCTCCCACTCCTTGATTAAATTCACTCATTGACCATTTTGGTTATATCAATGCTAATAAGGATGAGAATATATGAATTTTTAGGTACAAAAAAATCATCCACATTAATCAACTCTTATTCTTCTATTCTATTCCCCCATTCCATTTTCTCCTACTTCTAGGTGAACTACATTAGCTTGAGTCCCATTTGGACTATGTAGGAAACACTTATATACATGATGTATCTTGGTTCAAGTTAGCTATCATTATTATCATCATAATCACCATTATTATTCCATCCCCATTATTATTTTCAAATCATCTCTTTCATCACTTTTCACATCCTAATATGTTTAGTTGTTTGTGGCTTCGTCATTCTTTGAAAACTCATTAGACCATCGTACCTATGTTTGAATCTAATCATATTTAATTTATGTGATAGGTTATATCTTTGAGTTATGCTTACCAATACGCCCTTTTGGGGCACAACCAATTTATCATGATCACATCTACCCTACTAGGGAAAAATTGTTATTCAATCTAGATCATCAAAGTGATTATAACTACATTTGGGCCAATCATTGTTTTAACCCATCTGCCCTATTGAGGCACATCATTGTGCCATTTATTATAATCACCTTTGGGAAAATTGGTGTCTCAACCTCCATTATTGATTATAATAACCTTTGGGAAAATTATAATTTTAATAAATGTATGTAAGCATTAACTCAATTAGATTAATCTCATCCATGGGTTAATTTTAATCTTTTCAAGGGACCATCCATCAATAGTATGCATTGTCCACTCCCCAAGGGGGGATCATAGGATTCATAAACTTTGTTTGGAGCATCATTTTATCAATCATTATATTCTTTTTCTTCTTAATAACTCTTTCATTATTTGGAAAGACATCACTATGTCTATATATTGCAATACCTTTTCAAACAAGGGAAAAATGTACACACCATTTTGGCCGCATTTGTATCTAAGTTGTACTTCAAATTTATTTCTACCAAACTATGCAAATTAAGCCTAAATTTTATCAAAACACCCAAATTCATCTATGTATGGGATATAATTACCCATAAATGTGTTGAGGCTTCCTTATTTGGGGTATTACCCTATATGTAATGATAACCTATATTGGATTTAACCCCAATCAAATTATGACCTAGTAAACTAACAAATTGGCATTTTGATATATTAATGCAAAATAATAAAATAATTCCTAAATTCCAAAACCCTAAAGTAGGATTAATTAAAAATTAACTTAAATTAGCCACTTAAGTAAAAATTCCAAGTTCGATTAGGGAATTACATTTAAAAAAAGGATTTTTTAATAAGGATGAGGTTAAAGTCAAAGGAATTAATAATATCTTTAATAAATTCCTAAAATTCAAATAAAAGGTGAGTCACACCTCATAAATATATTCTATGATTTATCAAGCCTCATAAATATCTTTAATGAGTTGTCAAACCTTCATAATTTCTCTAACCCAATCCAAGATTAATCTAAACTTGACCAATGTTAATCTAAACACAACCAAGGTTAAAAAATAAATCTAACCACACTTGAGTTATAGTTAGTTTTAGAACCTATAAATACAAGTGTCATTGCCCATATCTAAACAAGCTCTCAAGCCAATGTTATAATGTTAGATTGATCAAGGAGAAACTTCACCAATCCAAGCCAAGCTTTAAGTGGTCTTATAGAAATGATGCCAAAATATAAATTGCATTGATGAAGGTAACTATTACACACAAGATAAGACTAAACATCCTCTATGTGAATGAATGAGAATTAGTTTCACAAGGGAGGTAACATAGTTTTCTATTTTATCTTCTATTTGTAATTGTGTTAAGCTTATCCAAGTATTTAGGTAAGAGTGGTTTAGTTTCTATTGTATTGTTTGATTTGAATTCTATTTTGACTTAATTAATAATAAACTAATGAAATTTGGCTCTTCAGATTCCTAATGATATAGTTTAAACTTGTAAAGGTAAAACATAGAATTATTAAATAGAGTTGAATTAGTTAACCTAATATAAATAAAACTGGTAACTTAACATAAAAATAAAACTATGTTTATTAGATCCTTGTAGTTATAAAATGAAAAATGAAGAAAATAAAAGAATCGAGGAGGTTGATTCAATTAAATGTAAAAGGTATAAAAATAAACAATGTTAATTAGTTCGATCTAGTTTTTTGAGTTTGTAAATATTACATACAGAAATCCTAATTAGGTCAATAAGTTCATCTCAGTTAGAAAACCTAAAAATAGATGTCTAAATTATATTGATAGGATCAAATAATCTATAAAAACTTATACATAAATCCAAAGTATGTCGATAGGGTCAACAAAGATGTAAAATCACACAAAGTTAAACTACGTCAACATACTCAACAACATATGGAAATCTGTGCACATAATATTAAACTAGGTCAATAGAGTCAATCCAGTTACTTGTAAATAAAAATTTAAAATATGCAAGGATTCGATTCATGTCAGGTTCACCAAAATGTATGAATATAAAATAAGATAGATCTACAACTTATTCTACTTAATAATATCCAAGCTCAAATAAGGTAATCAACTAAAAATCTAATTAGTAATAATTTGTTATTACTAGGGTCATGACCAATAATGGATTCACTAAATCTACACTAATGGATCTCTTATCACACAATGACAATGGAGAGGTTTTAAAGGCCTCTATTCAAATGTCATTTTGTGATAACCCTAATTAGGTTTTATGATTTTAATAATCCTAAGCAAGCTAATCTACCAAATAAACATGTAGGCTAATATAGTAAATGAATATGCAAGTTAATTAGTTCTCACCAAATCTTGTGGCAAAAATGGGGATGATAATTAACATGAAAAGATAATTATATCTAATATAACATAAAAATAACCTAAGTAAGGAGAGTTACAGTTTAATCCATTAAATCTACAATATCTACTTATCAAAATATGAAGGGTTAGGAGTATACTTACCTTGTTGAAGTGAACCCATTATGCTTCAATCTCTCCCTTGGAAAAGGGTGCTTTGAAAGATGTTGTTGTGGCTTGTAAGGTTCATAAGAATAGATTAGATCTAGGCTACAAGACTTCTCATATACATCCAAAATCTTCACAAGATGAGTGCTACTTCTCCAAGTTAAAAACCTAAGTAATGAAACCTCATATCGATTGTATAACCATATTTTTGAGTATTAATTATGCATAATTAAATGATACTATATTTAGAAATTAAGTTGAGGGGGTATTTATAGCCAAAGATTGAACCTAAACCTTCTTAGAAATCAAGTTTATAAGGTCAGTACAGTCAACTTTATTAGGTAGGAAATAGAATAATTAGGCCTCAAACTATGTCAACTTGGACCGATGGAGTTCTATAACATGTGCTAAATTCCAAATAAGGTCGACCTGGTTGATGCAATAGAAAATGGGTTTTTTATTAGGTAGGGGCTATTATGGATGGTTAATTACTTAGGAAGTGTATCAGAGAGTTTTTAATGTTTAGGGAATCACATAATAGTATCTTGTATTGGTTTTAGGTAATGGTATAGGGACCAACAATATTGAGAAGCACCAAAGGTCTACAACTCCTTTCCCAGTGCACCCTTTAAGGCATGCACTCAAAGATATTGAGATTCAATGGTTTCCTCCAAGGGAGAAATCATTAGTAACTATTAAAAATTTCAAAAATATCATGTGTACACATAATAAATTTAAATATTATTCATACTAATATTCCAATCAATAAAATTCTAAACATTGGAGCAATAAGAGAATAATACCATCTGCTAAGGATATCACCAAACTTAGACATCTTGAACCAACTAAGTCTTCACATATTTTCATGATAAAGAAAATAAAAATGTTAGACATAGAACACATTTCAACTCAATCTAAATATTTATTTTTAATAATCAATAAAATATACTAAAATACTTTTTGAACAAAGACATGGTCAAATTTCCACATTTTCCCAACATAATTTCCAACTATAGACTAATGTTTAATAAGAATATTTAATTTTGCACATATCATTTAACATGAGGGAATTAAAAAATAAGGTTATTTTATTTAATATCCAAAATTCAAGAGGTGATTGATAAAAAAATAATGCTTCTTCACAAAATATTTATTAGAAAACACATTATTTACAAATAAAAAATAACCTTGTACGGATACAACAAATTTCAACAACAGTGATAAAATATAACAAAATAAAGACATGGATGAATATGATCACTTATTTTATCATTATACATATTATGGTGATACCACTCCCATAAAAAAATAAGTAGTGACTTATGGGGAATTAAGGGCATCCACATATACATCATTCGAACCCATCTCATACTAGACATTATGTTTGCTTATCTTGATATATGGTTCATATGTTATTTTAATTAAAATCTAAAATAAAAAAACATTGATAAAATACAAAGATAAACAAATGATTTTGTGATCATCATTGATATATATTTAATATACCATAGTACTGTACATAGATTTATTCTTCTATATGTTTTGCTTTACATGTGCCTTCCTCCTAGTGTTTACTTTTTCAAAATTACAGAATATAGAAACATTCATAAAAGATAAAAGTAAAAAAAAATATTTTATTTTATCTTAGTCATCATTAACACATCATACATATTATTGTAGAGTTTATAATCCATGTTCTCACACCCACTTTCAAATGATATACCTTAACTTAGGTAAGAGGTGAAATAATATAGCTACATATGCATATGATTACAATTATGACTATCCTAGTGGAGGACATTGGTTACTTTGTCAAGCAATCACTTTTACTATATAGAGCTACTTTTACACCCATCTTGTTTCTTACTTACTTCCATGATGTGTGTGTGTGTGTGTGTGTGTGTGTGTGTGTGTGTGTGTGTGTGTGTGTGTGTGTGTGTGTGTGTGTGTGTGTGTGTGTGTGTGTGTGTGTGTGTGTGTGTGTGTGTGTGTGTGTGTGTGTGTGTGTGTGTGTGTGTGTGTGTGTGTGTGTGTGTGTGTGTGTGTGTGTGTGTGTGTGTGTGTGTGTGTGTGTGTGTGTGTGTGTGTGTGCGCGCGCGCGCGTGCGTGCGTGCGTGCGTGCGCGCGCGTGTGTGTGTGTGTATTACATACATGATTTTTTTCATTTTTTTAATCACATTGTTATATTTTAAAATCATATTTTATACATCATCATTCTAGAATCTATGACTTTGAGTTAGGCATCTTCCTTGGTTTTCTTGCATTATTCTATTTCTTATATTTCACATGGCACTTGCCTTATATCTACATTAAAATTCATCTAGCCACTTGTTTCATACTCCTAGTTGTGTTTCATTAGATTCAATAATTTGATTATTAGTCCAATTTTCATTACTAACATGATTCCTCTTCTGATGACAACATATTTATTGAGATATTTTTTAATAGGTTACATTGAGTTCGAAGGGAAGCCTATAGATTCTTAGAATATTCTCCATCTTATACTAGTTTTTTATCCTTTCTCCTTTTCTTCCATATATAACCCAATGATTTATTATGGTAGTTTCTATTTCTTCTTAATATATAACTAAAAATTAAAAAACATGATGTTTTACATGGTCATATTTATTTACCTATGGGAACATCATAATCAAAATGATATTTTTTACCTAAATCTATGTATACATATTTGTTTTTATGGGTGGAATTATGCCCTCACATGATCCTCATTCACATTTTATGACTTTATTTGAGCATGAATTTAACATAATATTCCCATGGGGCTGTGGCATTTTGATTTTATCCTACACATTGTACTTATCATACATTCATAAATTTAACATGCCAAATTACTTGAATGACTTAACTTATTTCACTATTTGGGGATTTATCCTTATCACCATTTACATCTTGGAATTTATTGATTTTCATATGCATTATTCACTTGAAAATATATTTCACATTGGTGTACATGACACATATTTCACATAGGGGGCATTGTATCCACACATGTTTTCTATATATAATTGATACTACATATTCTTAACTTCAAATTCTAGGATTGACATATGATGGTTATTATTTGTATATTTGGATTTCCTTGATAATTTTACATATTGGGGGGCTTGAATTCTACCCCATGACATCAATATTTTTAATTTACAATTCACATTTGAGTCAGACTTATCTAAAGTCATGACATATCAACCATATACTACACTTTATGAACTATATTACATATTTTTATTACACTATTACATAAAACATGATACTTTGTAAAATATTCATGTTTTTTTATAACACTGTGTTTATCATGATTCATGTCTTCTTATCTCTTATCATCCAACATAATTCATAAATATTGGCAAAATTAAAAACATTAGAAAACTTCAAAAACATTGGCATAATTATTTTTTTTTAAATATAAAAATCATAAATATTTCTTAATACATGTTACGTATTCACCTATTATAAATGTTTTCAATATTTAATGTCTATAAATATATGATTTTTATAGTATTTCTTGAGTGAGTGCCATGTAGATTCATAAATTACATAATATTGAATATAACATTGTTCTCCCACATTTTGGAGGGTCCAATTTCATGGACAACAAGTCATAGCTTAGGGGAATTGCCATTCAAGAGATTATCTCATGGTGATATCTATCCTTGTTTGTAATTTTCCATAATAAGCTAGATTACTACATATTCTAATAGTATATTGTACATATCTCATCCTATGGATAATTTACATTTTGATTGTTACATTGACTATTTGTGCATGATTTCTTACTTGTGAGTAATTTTCTTACTTTTTTGTGCATCATGTTCATAGAGGATCTTCTTATAATCATGTTTTATGAGTCATGTCATGATTTGAGTCACTAATAATTTAGGTCACTAACTTGTGTGTGGTCACTAATATTGTGTGGTCCTAACTTAAGTACACTATATATAATATAATGTTTACATATATATTGAGGTACTTGTTTGGTGCTTACATTTACATGGTAGCCACCATGAATCTATAGTGAAGTATTTATTTATTATTTTTTCATTGTCTTTCCCACTAGGGGTGTGTTTGTTACATGGGATATACTAGTTTATCTCATTTTTAAATTTAAATTCTATATGATTTATTATGGCATGACTAGATGCTAATCTAAAATTCAAAATATATGATAATTAAAAAAATCAAACTCAATGTCCATAAGTTTAATTAATAACATTATTTTTTCAATTCATTTTTCTAACATATAAGCGAAAAAATTCAACTACATATATTTTGGATAATAATACATGAAAAATAAATTATTTATTCTAGCATATGGTGATTTTAAAATTTTTATTTTGAGATGAATGATTGAAATAATATGGTCTTAATCCCTCACTTCAAAAAGGGGAATATATATAGGCATTTTCAAGTTCAATATGGAATTAAATGATTGAATGTGAGTTGAATTATCTAATTCTTAGATCAATAAATAGATTGGTGTTGGAGACTCTTAAAAGAGTGTCTTGGATATATTTCAAGCACTTTTAAAAAGTATAGGTTGTGTGCTTTAGGTATTAATGATTCCCATGAGAAAGTTTTGGGATATGTTTTTGACATCTATCAAAAGTTTAGAGATGGAACAAAAAGGTGGAAATTATAGGTAATACCAACACATATTCTTTCCTATGATTTATTCAAATTTTAGAGCTAATTTGAAATTTAAAAAGTAAAGAATATTCATATTTTTCAAAAAAAATGTATGCATATCATGATAAAATTAACTACTTATAATAATGACAGCTTGTTTCTAGTAAATCAACTAATCAAGTGTGGATGGAAACTTAACAAGAGCAAGGTCAATACCATTCCTTATTCCCTAGGTAAGTGAAGGTAAGTATTTTAAAATATTGACATTTATAATTTTACACACATATGTATTTCACTCATGTATCAATACCAAAGTGAGGGAATTATGTAGCCACCCAAATTAGGTGAAAAATCCTTATTTCCATGTTTTATTAATAATTTTAATTATTTGAAAAAATTATTAATTTTAACCCATTCTAGGATGAACCCAACTCCACATAAGTATATATTTGGTCCATAAATCTTAAAAAAATATCAATTCTTATCTAAAAATTATTCATTTATATATATGGACTACATCATATATATTAGCCAACCCTGCCTTAAAAACATGCCATGTAACAACCCCATTGGGTTAGACATAGAAATATGTAATTTTTTAAAAGTTAAACATATATAATATAAATAGAATACACCAAAAGAATATAAATAGAGACCATATATGTCCTCAAGTGATAACATTAAATAAACATTACATCTTATATCATAAATCTCTAATGTCATGAGAACACTACATAAAATGAATATAAAAATTAATACAACTCAGCCATGACTAATACAACTCTACAATCACTATTGTCAATAAAAAATAATAATTAATTATAATTCTTCATGACAATACTCAATAATAATATACAATCTAATACAATGTACATAATCTATATACCTGGCTTTGTGGAGCATGAGTTACCCAGTCTCCCCAATATCTATGGCCATGTCAAGTGTCATCTCAAAACTAGTATTGTTTTGGGGAGGGAGAGAATAATCTAAGAAATTTTACACACCAAACATAGACCAATTATCCCCCACATTAATCCCATTAAGAAATGGCCCTCCTTTCATGGATGAGTAGATAGTGATGGTGCAGGAATCTAGAGAGACATGTAAGTGCCTATGTGTTGTATGATTCTAAAATAAACATGTAATGTATCATAAAAATATGTTATATTGTAATATATCACACAAACATGTGAATTAAACTCATGAAATGATAATTTATCACTAAATATACTTTATCCCAAAGTTTTACAAATAATAAATAATAATGATCTAGATTAATCAAATTCATACACACCACTTGATCAGACTACCTTCATCAGTCATTGTGATACTAGTAAGCCAATAAAGTCCATCTCACTCCTTACTCTGTATCAATAATTCATATTAGTCTAATATAATTCAACCACAAGATTATTTTAATCTAAATCCTACTAAAAGATACATCATATAACATACTAAACATAGGAGTAATCAAAACATACATTTATTCCATCAAATGCATGAATGAATCTTAAATTAATTTCTATCTTATATTAAAATTAATTACTATAGTCTATTCCACCTAAGTAAAATATGTGTGACTGTAGATGTCAACTACCATAATTTATTTCCAAACATACTACACCTTATTATAACCCCTATTACCATAGACTAGTATTCTAAGATATAACCATTAATTTACCATAATAAATCACATAAAATG